>OY735224.1:52313928-52366428 GCA_963457665.1 Thysanoteuthis rhombus
GAGTTCTATAAATTATCAATTTAAATAGGTTCGATCGATATACTGTGTGTGTGTGTGTGTAATATATATATATATATATATATATATATATATATATATATTCTCTCTGTGTCTGTGTATATAGTCACATATTTAATCTATGGACAATTAAAGAAAATGGGGCTGCCTATTAGTCATTGATTTGATTCCTGCTACAGCCCTATTTTCTTTAATTGTTTATTTTATTTATCTAGGCCAAGTGATACATTAACCGTGTAATTATGGGAGATCATTTCAAATAGGGTTTCAAATAATTTCATGTATACAAATATGTAGTCTGTCAGATGCGACAGTATGTTTTTAAGAAAGGGACATATTTGGTCCTACGGAATGAATCATAAATTGCATTATATTATTTAAAAACTTTGAGATGATCTCCTGTCCCTAATTCATTCTGTCGCGCCAATTATGTCCATTTCTTATATACATAACTGTCACGTTGAAAGAGATGAAAAAGACCGAGAATAAATAGGGGATCTACGCCCACTCATTTGGTGGATTCACTTGTGCTTTTTGGTGTCTCCGCCGTCTTGATGTGGCTTCTTCTGGTTAGAACACCTGTTTTTCTGGATTTCCATTCAGGTTGTCAACCCACTCGTCAAGATGTTTTTTATCTACACCTGTCATCGAGATGTCCCAAGGATCCTTTTTTTTTTTTTTTGCATTTACACTTCCAGTTTATCTTTATCAGTGGGCACCGGGTATAAGATTAACCCCTTGACCTTTGCTTCCGCTGTTCAACCAAACGTCCGAAGAATGTTCACAGATTGACCCTGGTACTAGGACGTACAGGCTTGCTCTTTTAGCAATTGAAAAACAATTCTACCGAGAACTGATGTATTTACTGATGTTTTGGGGAAAAATTTGTTTCCAAAAAATTATGCACAACATTGTTTAAAATTTGATTATTAGCCTTGTGAAAAGGAATTTGATTTTTGTTAAAATTTTATTTTCTTTTGAAAATATTACTCAGAGCCTCACAGTACCAGTGGCCTAAGGACTTATAAAATCAAAATCCAGCACTGATTATGAATAATTCTCTGAATGGATTAATGTGACCTGGGTGTTTCTTAAGTGATCATTTTATTAAACTTTCTGAACATCATTTTTAATTTAATTTTTTTAATATGGACAGAAAATAATAGCCAAAAAAAGGAAAAAATCAAGTAGTGAAAAATCATTGAATTTCAAGTTTACATAATATAAAGTAAAAAATACTTTTTTTTTTTTTCATCAATAACCAGAATGTTCTGGTATTTCTGTGATAAGCCTTTCAAACCAAGGTTGTATTTCTTCTTCT
Source organism: Thysanoteuthis rhombus (assembly GCA_963457665.1). Lineage (NCBI taxonomy): Eukaryota > Metazoa > Mollusca > Cephalopoda > Oegopsida > Thysanoteuthidae > Thysanoteuthis > Thysanoteuthis major. Next base: position 52,315,268 of record OY735224.1, read on the forward strand.
TATGAAACTCACAATGATGAATCAGAATCCTGAATTGTATTCACGTCTGGTTTTGATCACCCACAAAATAATTTCACCACACCCTGCACCCCCTTCAAGAAACTCTGCTCTATTGCCAGTTTAAGATGGTATCATTCAAGTGTTGCAAACATTTGACTCCAGTGAGTGGTAGCTGGCTTAGACACTCTCACATTATATATTGGATGTTCAGTACAACACTTCTGAACACACACACTCACATATGGAGTTAGCTGTGTCCTGGTCACCAATTCTATACAGGAATGCCTCGATTTTAGCCTGACTGGTCGACAGAGCAAGCAATTTACGTTCTAGATCGCTGACAGCTGGCTCTGCTGAAGGCTTATCAATGGATTGGCGGAGGTGTGTATTCGTCAGGGAACACTTCTCACTCCGTCTATCTGATAGCCAATTTCACGACAGCGGACGCAGGTTCCTTGGTTTCATGAATTCATGAAAGTGATTAAGATCTAATTGAATCTTCCACACGTATTTTGCGAATAAATTTCGACTACACTTTTTTTTTCGTTTTTTTCTTTTAAACAAATTAAGTAGCTGAGAATAATTGAGAAACAGAATGACATAAAGAGAATAATCGACAATGAACAGGTCTGGTTAGTCTCTCAATAGAAAACCATCTTTAGGCAGTGCCCTGTATTGATGGTGATCAGCGAGCGAGAAAAAATTTGAAAAAAAGGTGAATAAGTTATTTCTCCCCCCTTTTGTTAGACAGTGATCTCTGAAAAAGTCTGAATTTAAAAAAAAAAACAAGTATTAATGTTGCTGCACACAAACTAAGGGACCGATTTAGCTTAATCTTATATTGCAAATTCACGGATGTCAGATCTCTGTTTTCAGACAACTTTTTTTTTGTGAATAAAAATTTGGCTGTGAAAAATAATTCAAGGCAGGGTGCTTAACCCCCCCAACCTTTTTTCTATACATAATTAGGAGTAGATGTTTAAATTTTCAATTCTCTGACTTGGGCTTATACGCACAATGCATATATACATTGCCAGCCATCCAGACCAACTTGAAAACTGAAGAAACCTATGTTGACCTATATTGACAGTTTTGGTTGATGGTCTCTAATTGAGCTGGAAAATCTTCAATGGATTAATATTCCTATCTGAGGTGTTGACCTTTTTTTTCTTTTACTTATATCTTGATTTTTGATTTAATCTGATAAAATTCTGGTCTCCCTACTTAGCGCATTTGGCATTGGATGGACGTTCACTAGTCTCTCCCCGCATCCTCCCCCTCCCCTGACCGCTTAGAAATTTTTGGCTGGATTTACGTGGGAATCCTATTGGAGGTAGGTTGGGTGTCATGTTGGTGGTGGTAGGGTCCAGAAAAGCATCATGGGAAGTCTGTGAAGACGTTGAGTAGGCAGACCTTTCAAAAGCCTGGGGGTCTGTGGTAAAATTCATTTCCATGAAGGATATAATATATGCGCATATATATGTGTATGTGCATATATATGTGTATGTGCATATGTATGTGTGTATATATATATATATATATATATATATATATAAATATATATGTGTGTGTGTGTGTGTTTATATGTATATGTGTTTATATGTATGTACATAATAATTAAATAATTCAGTCATCCACAGACAGCTGTTTCGTTGTATTACAATTGTTCAGTGTGGCTATAGACTATCTATTACCCCATCCAGTACCATGGGGTAGGATCGAAACCTCCATTTCAGACCCAGAGGCTGGCACTTTACCTCTGCCCTACGCAGAACTGGATGGTCGGTGTATATGTATTCAGGAAATATAGACATATTTGGTCAGACAGAACGAGTTATACATTGTGTTCTATTGTATAGAAACTCATTAGAAATGATATTCCATTGTTATTCGGTTAACACATCATTCTGTTGGACCAAATACGTCCATTTCTTAAATATGTAACAGTCACGTTGAAAGAGACCAATAGACTGAGAATAAACGGGATGAGAATTTGGTGTGAAAGCAGTTATACAAGCCTTTGCATTACTGGTGACTGTTCAGCTGAATGGTTAGAGCATTAGTATGTTGAAGAGGCCACCCTATCAGTGGAAGGTCTGATTCCTGCATCAGCCCCATTTCTTTAATTGTTTATTCTATAAACAGAGTCTGAATTGAGTGATATATTGTGCTATGATGGGAGGTCATTTCAAACATGTTTTTGTATAATATATTATGGAATTTATAATTCATATATATATGTATATATATATATATATATATATGTATATATATATATATATGTATGTATGTATGTGTGTGTGGTGTTGTTTGATGAACACTGCTGTGGTGCCGTGTTGATATATCTATTTCATTTCGAAAATCCCTGAAACAGTTACATGGTAAACAACCGATGATCTCAACTAGAGACAATTTTTACGATGTACCATAATAACAAAGTATTGGGGAAACAGGGGAAAGAATAACACTGAAGAAAATTAGATAAATTACATTGACAGATATGAGGAAATGGGTGACTGGAGTGACAAAAAAAAAAGAAGGTCTTTTAATATTCAGTGTTTGAAGCTGTAAAGCTTTCTAGACTATCTATCTATCTATCAATCAATACATGCACATGTGTGTGTGTGTATATATATGTATATATACACAAACATACACAAACATACACACTCATATATATATATATATGTGTATACACACCCAGATATATATATATATATATATATATATAAGCATGCATAAGACAATAATCATAGAAAAGAACCATGACGTAAGGAATATTCGATATGTGGAGTAACAGGTGGCACTGTGTAACTATGTTCGGTGCATTGATCTCACTAAATAAAGCAAATGATTGGTTTTTAATATATATATATATATATATATATATATATATATATATATATATATATATATATAGTGAACTACTCTTTGTCGTTTGTGTTGTTAAGACATTTCAGCCTATCGATTCTATGAACTTCTTCCAGTGTACTATCCGATTATGATTGAGATAAAACAAATGCGGTTTGCACTACCCATAAGGGACGAAGTATGGACATCCACCCCCACCCCCAACAAGGAAAGAAAAAGAAATTCACATTACCTGAATCCAATGTTATGGCGTAGCTAATATTGAAATATTCTGTTTTTCCACTATTGTACGTCTGAAGAAGGTCATGAAACGAATCGGCCTAAATATCATGTTGATAATAGAAACAGGAGTTTTGATCGACCGAAAAAAAACTCATTTGAAAAAATTTTCATGACTTCATATTTATTATATATCATTCTTTACATGCGAATCATCTTCAGTCAGAATAGAAAAAAAACTCATTGAAAGAAAGAAATTTGTGACTTCATATTTATTATATATTATTCAATACAAAAGTTGTGGGAATCATCTTCAGTCAGGATAGAAGTTGAAGTGGAGTCCAACCCTGCAGCACACAGGCTTGTTATCCATAATTTTCCCCCCCTTTTACCTCATTAACCTTTCAGTTTTTCCGTTTTCTGTCAAATTCTCCTTATTCCCACGCAGTGTAGTGAGTGGCTTTTTCCAATAGGAAAACCATCCAATGATCAATATTGTGCACAGGCTATTAAAAATGCTCACAAAATACAATAAAAGAATCATTCTAGAAACTATCAGGAACATTAAAATGTGTTGAAGGAGGAATTCGTAAGAGCCTCTTTCATTTTACTGCCTGCTCCCCTCCATCTACACCAAATCATCTTTTCTCCATTTTTAAAAATTTTTTTATATTTTATGAATACTCTTTTGTTATTACTGAAACCAAAAAAGACTTCAATCTTCAGAAAAACCTCAGACAAGACACAAACAAGACTCTTCATTTGCAATCAATAAAATGAAGGAAGAATGTTTTCTTCTTTTTATCCTTCTGTAATATTTTGCATTTCTTCTTTCATTTGGCTTTTTCTGTTTTTTTATTTTCTTTCAGTAGCCATCTTGAAAAATCATATAGAAATATTCTGTTTGTTTTGAGCAATCAGAATAATGCTCCTATTTTTTTTCTTTCCTATTTTTTCCTTTTTCCTCTCTTAAAAGGAACCTCTTTGTTTACAGCCAGCACATACATATATTTCACTGAATTACTCACTAAACAGTTAGTGCCTGGTAATTATATATAACTGATATATATATATATATATATATATATTATGTATGCACAAACACATTTACATACTGTAGACCTATTTTAACGTTGTGCGATAGAACTGTTTCAGCCTGGACCCCAACTTTCATAACGTTGTCTTTGGTCCTTGAAATAATTCCCAAGTGTGAAAATCGAATGACCTGTAAATCAGGTTATACCAACCGTAAAGAGGAAATGAATTAGAAGAATACTTTTTGATAGTCAATAAACTGATCGCCCCTTTCCTTTTTATATGTCATTAAGAAGATTTCTAACGCATAGTTAAACCCTCACTCTACACATTTGCTACATACTTATGAGTTTTGTCAAAATGTGACCTTCTTGTGAGGTGTCATGATTTAGAATTTTTTGAATTTTTCTGTCTTCCTGCTGGACTAGCCTCGACCTCAATGTATAACGATGGTGTGAAACTGATCAGTAACAACAAAACTGTAAATATCCATTAAACAATTGTAGCAAACAAAAGTGGCAGAGGTCGATCCCTTCATGTATATGTATATATATATATATATATATATATGTGTGTGTGTATATAATGTATATATATATGTGTGTGTGTATATAATGTATATATATATGTGTGTGTGTATATAATGTATATATATATGTGTGTGTGTATATAATGTATATATATATGTGTGTGTGTATATAATGTATGTATATATGTGTGTGTGTATATAATGTATGTATATATGTGTGTGTGTGTGTGTGTGTATATAATGTATATATATATGTGTGTGTGTGTGTGTGTGTGTTCCAGCGTTCTGGCCATACCATTTTGTCTACAGACTTGAAAATTTGCATCAGTACTCCACTAGACCCTAAAAATGATTTTTCTGATTGGGGGGGAAGCCTTTTGCGAGCTTCATTCTAATGCTTTTATTAATAACATCTAGAGAGTCCAAAATCTAGATTTTTTAAAAAACTCCATTTTAAATGTTTTCGAGTGGAAAATGCTAGTGATATCTCGAATAGAGTTTATTCTGACCATATTTATTCTTTGATGAAATTTCTTTAATTTTTTTTTTTTTACATGATTTCAAATTTTATGCTACGGTTGTTTAATTATTGACTAATGAAGTGTTATTACTATCTTTATGATTTGCCACATATTTCTCGTATATCTTATATTGTCTACTAATGTTACTTCTGTCGTTTTTCTTAGGCAATGATCTTTTTAATGGATCATGCCCAACAAGGCATGCTGCCAAAAGACATGGCTCATATAACAGTTTCTATAGAGTGACTAACCAGTCCAGTTTTCTATATTTTCTTCTGTTCATGTTTATCTGTATTTACTCTTTCACCTCAAATATTAGAAACGGTCCACCAAAATGCTCAACATGGATTGCTCGGCAACTCCGAAATGGGTTACGGTGAGCAGGGAATGTGACTAAAATTTCGGTATGTCAGTTGGTGGCGGCATTCGATAGAATGAAAATGTTTATTGAGAGACATGGTGGGAGATTTTTGAAATCGGTCAGAGCTCGCATAAATTTTGCAATGGCAGGACAGAATACTAATTAGGAATCGTCAAAAGGGAAAATTGGAAATTAATAAAAACTTGTCATCGCAGTAAATAACTGAACATCCATAGCATCAAAATTAGAAGTCTTGTAGGAAAAAAAAAAAAAAATCTCTTGAAGAATAAATATGGTTGGAATAAATTCTAATTATGACATCACAGTGGAAAATACCTAAAATAGAGTAAAGAAACATCTAGATATTGTAATAAACCTGTCCAAAAGAGGCTCCCACCCAAGGGGTCATGAAAACTTCTTTTACTTCCCTAACAAAGTAATTTTCAAGCCCGTAGACAAAACGGTATGGCCAGGAACACACAAGCCCACGCACATGTAAAAAGGGATATAGCCCTTCGCACATTTGTTGGTTATAGTTGTTCAACAGGTCTGGTTAATCATTAAATAGTGACTGTCATATGACCAACGTCTTTTGGCAGCATGCATTGTTAGGGGTAATCAATTGAGGAATTAAAGGAAGCGATGATCAATGAATGAATTACTCCTCTAGCCTTCTGTTGGGCGGTGATCATCAAAAAGTGTACTTTAAAAAAACAAGCGTGCACACAGGCTAATTTAGCATGAACTTATATTGTAAATCGTAATCCTGCCTGATTACTTATTTTTAGGGAATATCTTCAGAAAACAAAAATATTTCTTCTCCGATGTAATGTGTTGAAAATTTTACATAACAGGCCCTCTTACTCTTTTCATTAAGCCTGTATGTGCCATACATGTATAGCAAATTGGCCTGCCAGCCAGAATAATTTGAAAACTGACGAAAACTACGTTGACAGTTTTAGTTGACGGTCCGTGATACAAGGGAAGACACAAATCAAAGGACTTATTTCACATAAACTTACATTGTAAATTGCCCTCCCTCCTTTAAAAACTTATTCTGAGTGAAAATTTTAAAAGCTTTTTCAGGACATGATAATGTGTGAATGTTGAATTTTTCAGCCCTTGAGCTCTATTGGTACAACTTATTCATAGATGGCCAACAAGCCAGCCTCACTTAAAAAATGAAAAAAAAAACTCACATTGATTTGCTCTTGTTTCTTTATGAAATTGGTCTTGTTAGTCACTTGATAGAAACTGTCATGTGTCCGTCTTTTGGCTGCATGCTGTGTTGGGAGTGATCCATTGAAAAAAATTGGGGAATGGGGGGGGGTGATCAGTGAATAAGTTATTTCCCTTTCCTTTTGATGCATTGTTGAAAAATCGTGACTCTTTTGGTTGAGGGGTTTCTAAAAATATGGGAAGAGCAAAATAAAAAAAATAAAGGGAGATCAGAGAACCACATAAAGATGGTGGGGAAATGACAAGAAAGAGGCTGAGACAGGGCGAGGCACATTGTGGGTGGAAGATGCAGTTGTGCGATAGCAGAAATGGAAGCGAAAGAAAGAAAACGCAGAGGGGAAAATAACGTTAATTTTTCGAGAAAGAAAAGAAGATATTTATAGATAACAAACAGCTGCTGAGAAAGGAAGTGGTTGTGTAATACAGACGAAGCTGCTTATTGTAATCAAATGATGCTATGGTTATTATTATCAAAATCATCATCATCATCTTCAACCCTTTTGCATCAGTCGATGGACATTAACCTTCCCCAAGATCCGAATAGTAGAAAAGCCAAAAAAAAAGTCAAATGTTTGAGGAAGAATAAAGATTGATTTTGAGAAAAGGAAGAAAAGGTATTTATAGGAAATGGCTTCTGAGAGAGGAAGTACTTGTGTATATAATACCCGTACATTATGTAAATGAATCACCTTAGCCTGTGTGTGTACCGGAACTAATGATCAGAAATTAATTGAAGGGAAAAAAAAAGATCTTTTATCTGAAATTATCTAAAAAAATACCAGCTCAAGATTCGGGCATTATTGGTCCCAAAATGACCATGGACCCCAAAGAAGCATTTTTTTTTTTTTTGGAAGAAAACACAAAAATCCATTTTAAATGGTGCTAGTTGTGTGCTCTTGCAAATATTCAATGTGACATGGAATGCCTGGAGACGGACACTGTCAGACAAGCAAAGTAAGAAGAATCTGTTGGCCACTTGGCTGGCTGGGTGGTTGGTTGGGCTATTTGGGACGGTTTCGTATTTAATACCGAGAATTCCACTTTTTATAATCACAAATAATGCTATCAGCTGGTTATTGTTATCAAAATCAGTTGGTTCCAAAAACTTTTTACTTCGAGCAATCACGAAAGCTGCTTCCTCTGTACAAATCAAAGGAAAGACAGGTCTGGTTAGTCACTCAATAAAAACCATAACTCGATGTGAATGCATAACCTCTGTCCAACCTTTTTTGGTGAGGGATCGCAAGACAGTTCGGTATATTAGAAACAAACAGCAGTCAGAGATATTATAGAAACCATTACAAAACTCAAATGGCAATGGGCTGATCATATTCCAAGAATGGCAGACACGAGCTGGACATTAGTATTCGCAACGTAGATCCCCACAGATCATATGCAAAACTGTGGCTAGCAAAAAAAATAAAATGGCATGACAAACTAAACAAGTTAGGAAAGTATTGGCTTTACAATGTGTATGGTAGAGGAGTCTGGTGAATCTTGGGGAAGGTCCTTGTCCAATGATGGATGTTAAAAGACTGATGATGGTATAAAGAAGGTAATCATCATCATCTTCAGTCTTTGAACGTTGGTTGTTGGACATAGAGAAGTGTTGTGGATCCTGGGAAGGTCTATCGTGGAAATCATGGAGCCAGTATTTTCTGAATTTGTCTAGTTCATCTCTCCATCTTGTATTCTGTCAGCCTCGGTTTTGTATGTGATCTCTGGGGATCCATGTTGTGAGTCACGATGTCCATCGGTTGTCTGTCATTCTTGCCACAAGGCCTGCCCATTGCTATTTAAGTTTTCTAATAGATTCTATGATGTCTTGGACTCCCGTTTTCTTCCTGATATACTGTGCTGTCTGGTGATCTCTCCAGGTGAGGTTGAGCATGATTCTTTCATGTGTGCATTGCATGCTTCTCAGTTTGCTCTAATAGGCTGACAGAAAAAAAAATGAGAGGAAAAGACGAATGAAATGAAGCTTGGCTAGAATTTATTGAAAATAGCTGAGAAAGACGAGGACAGAGAGAGAGAACAAGTCAGCGAAAGGCAGAAATGGTGTCTAGAAATTATCGAGTACAAGATATGAAGGAATCAAGTTGTGTGTATAAGGAGAGAAAAAATGCAGCTGGTTTGAGATTGCGAATGGATTGTCCAGAGATCTTGTTACTCTTTGAATTTGATCGTCTGTTGATCAGAAGTAATCGTTGTCGACACCATATCTGCTACGATTGATAATTTGTCTGGAGAAAGGTCCTCGATTTCTTCTGTGAATTACATTTCGTGGTAGTTGTGTGTGTGTGTGTGTGTGTTGCTAAGTGGTTAACTGAATAGAAAATGGATTCGGCAAACTATGTTCAACCTCCTGCTGAGACAATCTGTGTTTATATAGAACTAATGCCCTCGGGGAAACGAACGAATCCATTACTTCTCTGCCAGATATGGGTATAATAACAAACTGGGAAAGTCCAACCCCAGTCTTGCCAACTCAAGAAACGCCCAAGAAACACTGTTAACCATTTTATGGTCAATTTCAGCAGCTAAAGGTGGCTACAATGGTTGAAAAATTGCACTAGAAATTGTACGAAATGTTCAATTTCCTCACTGCCAAAACAAGAAATGTATTAAATCTAGCATGAAAAGTGCCAAATCGGCAACATGTCCAACACCTCATTCAATTCTACAAGAGCCTAGCAACGTAGAGAGTAGGGAACATGATCCTGAAATTTATTAGTAGGGGTGCACTGGTGAAGCTTAGAAGGGCCCAGCAAGTAGGAAGTGTATTATATTAGATGCTTACATAAAATAACCCTGTGACACCCTCTGTGGTATAAGCGAATGGATTACGTACTTAATACTTAATACTTGATTTTGTAGCTATGGTCATCCTTTATAAATGAAATGATAACAAAAGAGAAATATATATATGACAGATTCTTTTTGATACAAATTCACAGATATTTATACCTCTCATAAATGAATCATTCTAGCCCTCGTGTGGAGCAAAATAAATATAATCAGAGGCAGTACATGGGACTTCAGACACTGCACCGGAGCTTTGGGGTGCTATATACCTGAAAACTTGGAAATTACTTATCTGAATAATCTAAAAAATCTAAACGTAAAAAATCTGTAAGGAGGTGCTGTGCGTCCTACTGCCATGACTGATGTAATTAATCATTTCCTCAACATTTTAATTGTGTTTTTATTATGTTACCAACAAGTTCACCTGATGTCTGTATCTCATGTAAAAGAATCACTTGCAAGCTCGGACTTGCACCAGAACTAATTATCTGAATAAACATTTTTTTATCGGAAATTATTTGAAAAACTTGGATTTTTTATCTAAAATTATTTGAAGAATTTGAATTTTTTTATCCATAATCATTTGAAGAATTTGGAATTTTTATCCAAAATTATTTGAAGAATTTGGATTTTTTTATCTAAAATTATTTGAAAAATTTGGATTTTTTTAATCTAAAATTATTTGGAAAATTTGGATTTTTTATCTAAAATTATTTGTTTTAGGGCTTCAATGTTGAAATTATGCATGACTACAGTACATCACTAGAAACCCTCTAACAACGTTTTTTTTTTTTCTTTTTGAATCGCAAAAGTGCTTTTTTTAATCCCCTGAGGTCATTTTATTTTTCTTTTTTAGATAATTTTAGATAAATTATCTATTTCCGTCATTCATTTTTTTTAGATAATCATTTCTGGTGCACATGTGGACTGCTGTGAATCATTTATACGAGGTGTGGATATTACTTATATTTTAACAGTGCTTCTGTTGAAGAAAATGAAAAAAATTGCCTTTTATATTACAAAATACTGAATAATGCAAACATATTCAAAGCTTTCTGAATGTTTGCTTATTGCGTCAAAGCAGTGAGCACAGTCGATCTTATCAAATGTATCGGTCACGGAAATGACCTATATCTTGGAAACTGTCGAAGATAGATGCATTTGTTTTTTCTTAAAAACTTTTTTTTACCATCCGATGTTTTGAAGATTCATTTAGATTTTTTGGGGAAAAAACAAACAAAAAAAAACACCTCCCGGCCTTGGTGATACCTTGATGTTTTGGCATTTTCAACATTTTAGCTATCTTTCAGCGATTTCAGCCAACCTTCAGCTATTTTCTAGCCATTTTAAGACCAGTCTAGCCATTTTCAACAATTAGAAATGGCTATATAAAGGTCAACTGTTTTGGGTTTTTTTTTTTGATTTTTTTTTTTTTTTTTTTCTTCTTGGCGTTTGTTTTTTTAGGTTGATTGAGTGCAAAAATTTTTTTCGAGTTGGCAACATTGGGTGTGACTCCAACCCTAGGAATATCACTGATTTCAAATATATCTATCTTCAAAATTAAAAATTTTGACATTTTTTATGATCCTCTAAAGACATCTGGAGTTGGATTGTCTGTGAATGGAACCGCCTGAATCTTGAACTACATAGGAAAAATAAAATCCAGCATTCATTTGCGAATATTTCAAGATCATTTACATTTGGTTATTGAGGCACAGAATAAGATTAGGTGATTTCTTATTTCAAGTTTATAATAGAAGTTCTTAGAAGGATTTTTTCCGTTCAATTTCAGGTGTATTCAATCCATTAGACTCTCGAAACCATCTTTAATAGCTGGCTGTGTATGTGCTGCATAGACAGGCAGCCACAAATGGAGCCAAAAGGCTTAAAATCTAAATATTTACTCATTATGTCTGGAAATTATTATTATTATTATTTTTTTTTTCTTTCAAAAATGCCCCCTGAAATAGGATTTTACTGAGGGGGTTATAGTCTCTTGAAACCATCTTTTTAGCTGGCTGTGTATGTGTTGCATGGACAGGCGGACACAAATGGAGCCAAAAGGCTTAAAATTTAAATATTCACTCATTATGTCTGGAAAAAACTTTTTTTTTATTTTTTTTTTTTTTTACAAAAATGTCGCCTGAAATAGGATTTTACTGATGGGATTTGAATTTGCAATGTAAGTTTATGCTTCATTGGTTCTTCGGATTATGTCCAGCAGTATTAATGCTTGTTTTTTTTTTGGAGGGGAGGGGTCAGACTTTTTTTTTTTTTTTAGTGATCATTGCCCAACAGAAGGCGAGAGAGGTAACTTACTGATTCATCAACTCTTTTTCAAATTTTTTAATTGATCACCCCCCTCCCCAACATGGCATGCTGGCAAAGGATGTTGACAGTTTCTATCGAGTGACTAACCAGACTTTTTTTTTTTTTAAAGATATGTCCACACATCTAAACAAGATGCTTTTCGGTAGGTTTGTTGGTCCCATTTACGCTAAACAACAGAAATAAAAGAAAGGGAGAGGTGTGATGTTATTATGGAATGTTACGAGTTCGGCATTTTTTATTTAAAGAAAGAAAACTAAAGATGGCTGATTATGATATTTCATTGAAAATAATACTCTCGAAATATTTCCACCTTCCAGTATTTTACAAATCTGTGAATCAATTGACTCAAAGGAAGACTACTTGGTCTTCTTTCTCCCCCCTGCAACTACTTCCAAGAATGGTGGATACAACATTGAACTTTTGGTTCTTGTTTTTAAAAAGGAAGGCGTTGATATAAAGTTGATGGGTGAGTTCAAAAGAGAAAGAGCAAAACCTGGACTTTGAGAGAACGGAAGTTTTATACCTACCTTTAAAATCTTCAGTCCATTCTTGACAGAACAAACGTCTCTTTGATTCCACTACGGAAATGTTGTCAAGATCAACCCTGTACGAAAGTCTTTAAAACTTGCAGGAATAAAATGAGACTCAAAGTCTGACCATAGATTTGCTGATTCTTTGCTTGTGTGAAGATCTAGCTAGGGCTGCGTTGCCAATTTCAATTTGGGTCAACGAGCCTGAAAGTCAGACCGTAGATATCCTTGTTATTTTCTTGTGTGAACATCTAGCAAAGCCAGTGTTGCTAACTTTGTATCAACCTTACTTCTAAAATTGAGTTAAAAAACATCTTAAAATACCTAGAAACCTTTAGATTCTCCAGGTGTATGTCTTAAATCTAGGAAATATATTGTATCATTGTCAACCTGTTAGCACAGTCGTTGGATATAGACCTTCCAAAAAATTTGCCAGGAATCCATGACTTTTTTCTTCAATATTTATTTCATTAAAACATCACTTAATCTATTAAAAACATTATTTCATCACTATAAATTGAATTAAAATGTTACTCATTTTAATCAAAAATCATCTAAATAGTTATTTCTGACATCTTGATGCAAGCAAAAACATTTAGATTCAGAAGAGAAATATCTAGATTAGCAACACTGGGCAAGGGACGTAACTCTGCCACTGATACTAGAGATGATAGCACATCTGAAAATGTTTTCTGTCCCAAACTTCCGCCTATCCTCAACAGAACAAACATCTCTTTGATTCCACTGCGGAAATGTTGTTGGGGAATCTTGAAATCTGCTGGAAAATAAACAAGAAAACAGACTTTACCCAAAACCTGTGATGTTGTTGGTACAATTTTTGGCAGAAATTGTCAACGTTTGTTTCTGTGATAAAACTATTTCTTTCCAACTGATTTTCCAAGTTAATCCCAGTTAGAATGTCCGCAGCAGAAATAATCATTTTGTGAAAAATAGAATTAAAAATATCATCCACAATGCAATATAATTGATTGGAAAATTTAAAAAGTTAAAGACGTCATCGCAGTTCGATAATCAAACAACTTTAGAGTCAGAATTTGAAGTCATTTTAAAAAAAAAAAGAAAAGAAAAAGCTTCCATTGAAGAATGAATATGGTCAAAATTAATTCTATTTGTAACATCACTGGCCTTTTTTTCCGCTGGGGAAACATCTCAAAGGGAGTAAAGAAACATTTTGGTTTTGCATAATCTAGATGTTATTTATAAACCCATAAAAAATTAGGATCCAAAATGGTAAAAATAAGCTTCTTTTTTTTTCTCCATGAATCAAAAATAACATTTTTAGGACTTTATTGGAGTACTAATCAAAAGTTTAAAGTCTGTATACAAAACAGTATGACAAGGAGCTCTGGAACACACTTACATATAGAAAAGGGATAGAATACCTTGCCAACTTTGGTGGCTATAGTTGTTCAATATATATATATATATATATAAATTGAACATTATATATATATATATATATATATATATATATATATATATAAAGTGTATACATTTGTTACAAACACTTTCTTTTTTGATATTTCTATTTTTTATCTTGAGAACTGATTTTTAAAAATTGGAATAATATGACAAAGTGTGACATAAAAAAAAAAGGAAGAAAAAGATATTCTTTCTTTGCCCACTCTTGATTCGTATCTCTCTATCTTTACCAACGCTATAAACCGATTCCCCAGAAAAAGCCCGATTGAAGAAAAATTCTATATCCGCAGATCTGTCGACTTTCGTCTCAATTGAAAAAAAAGAATGATGTAAAACTGTTAAGATATTTAAAAGGAATAAAAAAAAAAAAAACCCCAAACAAACTTTGAAAATGGATGCTGACCTGTTTTCTCGAGCTTTGCTTCATTGTCATTTGTATTCAAGGAGTATGTATCTTTTTGGGTTTCCCAATAACTCAACATATCTCGTATTGTGAGTGTAAAGGAAAAAAGAAATCTAAGCCCTCTCAAATCACAAACATTTTGTTCTGTCACATTTTTTTCATTTTGGGAATTGACTCTTTCAAAAGATCTTTTAAAGTGACGTGTAAAAAAAAAAAAAAAAAAAAAAAAAAAAAGAAGCAATCATTTCAATGACGCATCACTCTGGCCAGTTAAAAATGTTGAATCAGCCATTTTGAATGGCTGAGAGTGGCTAGATTGTTACTGTTGTTCAAATTTGTTGGAATGTGTCCAATCAGAGGGTTTGGATTTAGGTTTTGCGTTAGTACGTAGGTAGGTGTAAACTTGAGGGTTTTTTCCCCAATTATTTATCAGTATTATTTTGTTACTGGGAAAGTAAATCTATACAATAGCCATTTGAGAGTTAAAAAAAAAAAAAATCTGGCCACTCTTAGCCATTTGAAATGACCAATAAAAAATGGCAATACCTGAAGCATTGTGCAAGGATAGCCAAAGAAAGACAAATGTCTCTCTTTCTTTGCCCGCTCTCTCTTCACTTCCTCTTTCTTTGCCCGCTCTCTCTCTTTTCTCTTCCTTTCTTTGCCCGCTCTCTCTCTTTTCTCTTCCTTTCTTTGCCTGCTCTCTCTATTCTCTTCCTTTCTTTGCCCGCGCTCTCTCTTTGCTCCCTTTCTTTGCCCGCTCTCTCTTTGTTCCCTTTCTTTGCCCGCTCTCTCTTCACTTCCTCTTTCTTTGCCCGCTCTCTCTCTCTTCACTTCCTCTTTCTTTGCCCGCTCTCTCTCTTTTCTCTTCCTTTCTTTGCCCGCTCTCTCTCTTTTCTCTTCCTTTCTTTGCCCGCTCTCTCTCTTTTCTCTTCCTTTCTTTGCCTGCTCTCTCTATTCTCTTCCTTTCTTTGCCCGCTCTCTCTCTTTGCTCCCTTTCTTTGCCCGCTCTCTCTTCACTTCCTCTTTCTTTGCCCGCTCTCTCTTCACTTCCTCTTTCTTTGCCCGCTCTCTCTTCACTTCCTCTTTCTTTGCCCGCTCTCTCTTCACTTCCTCTTTCTTTGCCCGCTCTCTCTCTTTTCTCTTCCTTTCTTTGCCCGCTCTCTCTCTTTTCTCTTCCTTTCTTTGCCCGCTCTCTCTCTTTTCTCTTCCTTTCCTTGCCTGCTCTCTCTCTTTTCTCTTCCTTTCTTTGCCTGCTCTCTCTATTCTCTTCCTTTCTTTGCCCGCTCTCTCTCTTTGCTCCCTTTCTTTGCCCGCTCTCTCTTTGTTCCCTTTCTTTGCCCGCTCTCTCCCTTCACTTCATTTCTTTGCCCGCTCTCTCTTTGTTCCCTTTCTTTGCCCGCTCTCTCCCTTCACTTCATTTCTTTGCCCGCTCTCTCTCTCTTCTCTTCCTTTCTTTGCTTGCTCTCTCTCTCTTCTCTTCCTTTCTCTGCCCGCTCTCTCGCTTTTCTCTTCCTTTCTCTGCCCGCTCTCTTGCTTTTCTCTTCCTTTCTTTGCCCGCTCTCTCTCTCTCTCTCTTCTCTTCCTTTCTTTACCCGCTCTCTCTCTCTCTCTTCTCTTCCTTTCTTTGCCCGCTCTCTCTCTCTCCTCTTCCTTTCTTATTATTGCATTCAACAGTTATCAGTCTAGTCTGAAAGAAAGTTATTTTGACAATCATTGACCTGTCAATGTTCACACTGGTTAAAAGAGATGGAAGCAGATTTAAAAGACTCGGTCATGATCTTGCAACAATTGAACGAGGTTGTAGAGTGGAACGCCAGGGGAATATGATTCGATAGCGGAAGTAGAGGTGACTTGGGCAAGCGACGGATGAGGTCTTCTTGGGGGAGGGCAGGGCAGGGCAGGGCAGGGGCGGGCCTCGTCTTTTTTTTATAGTAACCGATAGAGCTGAAAAGGTCAAATTTGTGAAGTCTGAGAAGGCTGAAGTTCATCAGCTCATTAAAGAGAGTAATTCTGCCATCTATGTTGATGAAAAATAAAATCGCAAACCCCCAAATATGCTTTTGAATATACTGTAAGATTAAAGGTAGAGATGATAATTGTAAGCACTGCTGGGGACCACACAAATACTGAGGAGTGTGCTTGAAATATGAGATCTGCAAACCCCTAACAGCCAAGAAAAAGGCATGGTGGAGAGGGTGCAAACCACAGTGCTACTGTGATAGGCTGGGACGATGTGAGATGATGGCTGAAGATCTGAGAAGACTTACTGTCACTCAGCCTTCAGTGATAACCACGAAGCAACTGGTGTGAAAGTGTAAACCATATTACTACTGTGAACTATGAGAGTGTGAAGTAGAGGGCTAAAGACTTGCCCAGGCAACTGGTGTGAAAATGTAAATAGTAATACTGCAAACTAACTTCTACACACGTACCTAAATTGACTATTGGAACTGCTTTGTATTCATTGTAAAATCTTTGGGAATTGTTTACCAAAGATTAAAAAATACACCATGTTTTTTTTGTAATATTAATGTGTAAATTATATTAAGTAACTGACGAAGATATGAAATATATTGAAATTTTCTATTCTTTTTCATTGTATTCTACTTGAAAATATTCAAAACCGTTATTTTTTCCATTTTCTTTTAGTAATGATAATGATATTCTGGGATAAGGACTTACTGATGACCTCTTGTACTGTGTTCCATCATTTATCATTGTATCTTATTCAGTGAGCAGATGATATTGCATAGAGATCTACATTTTAGCTCCTGGAGTCTGTCCAGGTGGTTTATAAAGGCATTCAAAATCAATGCCGCCATTCTTACTTCTGGAAGATTGTTCCACTGATCAGTGACTCAGCACTTGAAAAACTATCTTCTGACACCTTTTTTTACAGCTGTCTTTGTATGCATTGAAATTGTGACCTCTAAGTCTGCAATCTAGCAAGTGACTAAATTGAAAATTTGAAGATAAAATATAAATATAGAGATCAATATACCCGTGTGTTCTCAAAAGAAGGGTGCATTAACAGTACTCGGACCTCATATTAATATTCGTACATCTTCCTTTAGCATTGAGTGTAAGAGAAAGGAAAATATTTAGATTAGTAACTTTTATTTTGAGCTGAGATACACTGCTTTGAAGAAGGCACTATATATCAGGGGTTGAGGAATCAATTAGAAAACTCAAATGGCAATGGACTGGTCATGATGCGAGAATGAAAGACAACCGATGGACATTACGACTCACAACGTGGATCCCCAGAGATCACATGCGAAACCAAGGCTGACAAAATACAAAATGGAGAGATGAACCAGACAAATTTAGGAAATACTAGCTCTGCGACACCCATGATAGCGAAATGTGGTAGATCCTGGGGAAGGTCCATGTCTAACAATGGATGTCGGAAGACTGATGATGAATAACTACCCATTGAATCACCATGGCCTGACCAACCAGTCAACTGGTCGACAGATTCTTATCTCTTTAATTGTTTGTGTCTATCTGTGTGTGTGTATATACATATATATGTGTGTCCATCTTCAGGCACTCTTAGTCACTTCTTTAGGGTTGCAACCTTGAAAATTTGTATGAGTACACCGCTAGGCTCCATCTTGAGACATTTTTTTGTTGTTTTTTCAAGAGTTTATTTAAAAAAATTTTTTGAATCAATGCCCGAAAATTGTTCTGGTATGAAAAAAAAAAAAAAAAAATTCTAGATAAAAGATTTATTGCTTTTTGATAATGTTTTTGAAAATTTGTCCTCGTGCATGTGGGGGCAGAGCAATTCATTTTTGCAAGGTATTGATATAGATATATATAGATATATATATAGATATATATATATACACACAGATAGATGCTTCATTTAACATCAATTACGTCCTTGAAAAGCCTGACTTGATATAATATTAATTACATTTAGAGTGAAGGTAACACAATTTTGAAAACTGTCTATCAAGACTGTCTACATTGGCTTCTTCAGCCTTCAAGTGGGTCTGGCTGGCTATTGACTGTGCGTACAGGCTGAACCAGTGAATTGGAATTTACTTCTACTGTTTAAAAAAAATCGTCATTTTTAAAAAAATTTCATTTAAAAAAAAAAAAAAATGTATCCATCCCCAATGTGTGTGTGTATAGGGGGGGGTGTCAATTTGCAATGCAAGTTTATGTTAAATTGATCCCTTGGTTAATGCCAAATTAGTTTTTTAGTGATCACTACCGAACAACTTACTTATTTGTTGATCACTCTCTCATTTTCCACTGTTTTAATTGATCACCCCCAACATGGCATACTGCTAAAAAAAAGTGATGATCTCTATTGAGTGACTAACCAGATCAGTTTAGATAAAGTTCATGCTTCATTTAAAGCCAATTATCTTCTTGAAAACCTGGACTTGAAATTAATTAGTGTTAAATGAAGCCAACACAACGTTTATAAAATGATCAGTTGGGGAGCTGCATTTGTTGTTGTAATTTCTGTCGGTAAAGTAGCATTATATGATTATCTGTGACGGTAAATTAGTAGTTTCCCTGCGTAGAATGGAGAAAACAGCATTATATCCAGTTAGTCCCATTTTTTCAAATACACTATCACATATCGAAAATAACTTGAAAAAAAAGGTCCGTACCAAATAACTGGTAAAATAAGATCCAGATTTGACTACTTGGGCTCGAAGGCATTCGAGATAATATACACAACATATACCGGACCATGCTTAGAATAGGTAGTCCAAGCAAAAAAAAGAGATATGATTGAACTGGAAAACATTGGAAAGAAAAGCAACTAAAATGGTCCGAGAAATGAAAGAACCTCCTATGTAAAGACAGGCTTCAAACTGGGAACTACACTAGAAGAAAAGATGTTTTAAACTGAATCATGTTTACGGGTATGTAGACTTACTTCAGGGAGCTGAACACCCCTTTTTTATACAGTCCCAGGTCACCATTGGGCAAGGTGTAGTCTCTTTCATTCTTGCTCTGTCGTTCCATAAGTTTTACAACTCAAAAGTGATCGGACTGGGGATGCCATCACCCAGTTTCTCAACACTACTTTTCGCTATTGTGCTGTAAAAAAATGCCCTCAATTGGACTCTGGAGATGGAATACCAAAATGGGTGGCTCAGTCCTCATCAGCAAAGACTGCAAACCAATATTTTTTCAGGGGTGGCTGGAACTTCAAGTTATATCCTTTTATAAATCAATAAGTATGGTTCGAACAATCAAATTAACTTGATGAGGTATTATGATCAACCGAATTTTGTGGGTGGCTCAGTCCAAAGCTTGATTTAGACCTTGGGAGCCTTCTGGCAATATGGTAAGTTAGAGGTGATCAATTAAAGAAAATTAGAAAAAGGGGTGATTAATAAATGAGTTACCTCCCTTACATTTTGTTGGGAAGTGATCGATAGAAGAGTCTGAATTTTCAAAAATCAAAAGTGAATACTGCTGGACACAAACAATAAAAGCGAATTAAGCACAAACTTACATTGTAAATTCCCTCCCCCATAAAACTCTTTTGTGGGATAATTTTCAAAATTGAAGAAAATGTTTTTTCTTCAAATATGTATTCAGTCCAATCGAGCATGCGCTCTAAATAGTGATTCCTCATTCCAGAACCAATAACACCCGATGAAGGCCTGAGGGTACACGGCCGAAACGTTTTGAATGAATGAACACATATGAGGAAATAGACTGACCGTATCGTACACAATGACTAATCCAACCCATCTAACAAATTCAGACAAGAACTAATAAAGAGTCACTCTTTGAATTTTCAGCCCTCTAGCTCCATTGGTGCAGTTTATAACCGTGATGCATAACCAGTCAGCCAGCCCTACTTGGAAACTGAAGAAAACGATGCTGATGGTTTTGAACTGAACCTTGGAATTTCCAATACCCAGGCCAATACTCTACTTCAGATTGACCATTTTTATAGGTAGAGACTCTCAAGGCTGTTATTGATGTTTCTACATTCCAATTATTTCAGGATATGAAACTGTAAACCAAAACTGTCAAAATGGATTTCTTCAGTTTTTAAGTTGTTCGGGCTGGCTATGTATGAATCACACCTACAGACCATACCAATGAAGCTAGAGGACTGGAATTTTCAATGTTTACTCTTTATGTCTAAAAAAAGTTTTTTTGTATGTTTTGGGTTTGAAAAAAGAATTTAAAAAAAAATGGCCCTCCAAAATAAGGGGGTTCAATTTATAAAGTAAATGTAAGTCAAATTGGTCACTAGTTTGCGCACGCTTGTTTTTTCTTTTCTTCTTTTTCTCTTTTTTCTTCTTTTTCTCTTTTTTCTTCTTTTTCTCTTTTTTCTTCTTTTTCTCTTTTTTCTTCTTTTTCTCTTTTTTCTTCTTTTTCTCTTTTTTCTTCTTTTTCTCCTTTTTCTTCTTTTTCTCCTTTTTCTTCTTTTTCTCCTTTTTCTTCTTTTTCTCCTTTTTCTTCTTTTTCTCCTTTTTCTTCTTTTTCTCCTTTTTCTTCTTTTTCTCCTTTTTCTTCTTTTTCTCCTTTTTCTTCTTTTTCTCCTTTTTCTTCTTTTTCTCCTTTTTCTTCTTTTTCTCCTTTTTCTTCTTTTTCTCCTTTTTCTTCTTTTTCTCCTTTTTCTTCTTTTTCTCCTTTTTCTCTTTTTTCTCCTTTTTTTCTTTTTTTCTTCTTTTCTACTTTTCTTTTTTCTTTTTTTTCTATCTAAAATTTAAACCTTTTGTGACCTTCAAGAAGATAAAGGAAGTAACTTATTGATTGCCCACCCCCTTTTCCAATTTTTGAATTGATCACTCCCAACACGACATGCTGTTAAAAGACATTGGTCACGTGAAGGTTTCTATTGAGTGACTAACCAGACTTGTTTCATTATTGGTTTTTATTCAGTGCGGCACAATTAAAAGAGTTTCTAGAAACTTCCAGTTTGGATTTCATCTACGCAGAATATTGACTGACAATCGAGAAAGGGATAAGAAACGAAAAAAAGAAGTTTTTAGGTTTCAGGAAAAACAGTCTCCCGTACACTAATACTACTCCAAGGTCATTGCTGAGGTTTACAAGAAGCAGAAAATGATCTCCCGTTCGATTCTACAACCAATGATTCCAAGGCAGAAATGTCAGTCAATGTAGAAAAGTTAAAATATTCATACGCAAATGGATCACCATAACCAGAATGCAGAACGACTTGGATAATTTTTATAGATAACAAAAAATAGATCTTTTATTTAGTTGTCTTAAAAAAAATAGATCTCTTATGCTAGTGTTTCTCTAAAGATAATTTTAGGTAAGATTTGGGCATTGTTGGTCCAAAATGACCATAAAAACCCCCAAAAGCACTTTTTTTGTTTTTAAAGGGAAAAAAAAAAAATGTTTTTAATGGTGTGCTCTTGTAAATTTTCAAGGCCGTGAATATGTGATTGGAAACATTCAGAGCCACATGTATCCAATGATACAGAGGGAGAAAGATAATTTTAGGTAAGATTTGGGCATTGTTGGTCCAAAATGACCATAAAAATCCCTGAAAGCACTTTCTTTTGTTTTCAAAGGGGAAAAAAAATGATTCTAATGGTGTTCTCTTGTAAATTTTCAAGGTTGTGAAGCCGTGAATATGTGATTGGAAACATTCAGAGCCACATGTATCCAATGATACAGAGGGAGAAGAATCTGTAGCTCACTTGGCTGATTGGTCAGGCAATTTGTGGGTTTATGGTGATTTGATATCCTACAATCCTTTTTGCTCTTTCAAGAATTTTGGCATCTGTCTAAAACCAGCATCTTTTATGAGATGAACATTTTGGAAACCACCTTCAAAACACAAACGATAGAAAAAAAAAAATGATATCGAAATGAATAAAAATAATTAATCACAAAAATTGCAGAACAATTTACCATATATTCTTTCAGATAAGACAAGCCTTGAAGCATCCAAAAATTATCCCTCAAAACAGAGAGCTAAAACCATGAATGAAATTGGGATCTTGTCTTATCTAAAGGTCATCTTATCTGTCAATATATATGGTAATTAGAAACCGTCAATCAAAACTGTCAACATAGGTTTCTACAGTTTTTGAATTGGTCTTGCTGGCTTCGTATGTAAGTATCAAGCATCCTGGTTGAACCTATGGAGCTAAAGGGCTGTAGATTTAAACATCTACTCTTTATAAAGTAAAAACATTTTTTTTTTAATTGAAAATTTATGCTAAATTCGGTTCCTTAGCTTGAGTCTGGCAGAATTCAAGATTGTTTTTTGAAAATTCAGATTTTTTTCTGTGATCACTTCCCAACAAAGGGTTTTAAATAGAACAAAAAAATTGGGGAAGAATTAACTGCTCTAATCAAGGTATACTTTTATAGTAGTTTTGTGGATACAGAATTTTGTTCTGTGAACTCTTTCGTTGACGAAAATCAATTTACAGAGATTGTTATCTATGGAAAATAAATTTTGAAACTGTAACGAGTCCTCCACAAGAGAAACATCTGACCAGTAACTCCATTTATGTTATAGCATCTAAATGGGGAAAGGTTTATACAGCAGAAACTGGTAGACCTCTCAAGACTTGAACATGAAATG
Organism: Thysanoteuthis rhombus; assembly: GCA_963457665.1. NCBI lineage: Eukaryota > Metazoa > Mollusca > Cephalopoda > Oegopsida > Thysanoteuthidae > Thysanoteuthis > Thysanoteuthis major. The sequence goes on from OY735224.1 coordinate 52,338,118, forward strand.
AAGCCATAATCAAAGGAGAGATAGAAAGATCTGGAATGGCTGGCCATATTTGGAGAGATATAGGTAAACACTTCCCTCTTTCGGAAGAAGTACGTATAATATACCTGGAACACTGATGGAATCCGAGGAAAATCATGGTGGCAGCCCTAGTCAACTGAATGAATGAATATCGGACACATGCAGAGGTCAACTCTATGTGGCTTCTGCTACTCCACAGGGACAAGGCATGGAAATCCAATCCCAGAAAGGAAAGAGGAATAAATTGACATTTTCCGAATCCTATGTTGTAATGTAGTGACCATTGGAATATTCTATTAACATCACATTTAGATATTACACCTGAAGAAGGCCGTAGAATGAATCGGCGAAAAGTTTACGCTTGCAATGCAAACAACATAGGAGTTAAGTTGCCTGAAAAACTCTTTGAAAGTATTCGATTCATCAGAATAAAAATATGTTCGGTATAATTCAATATTAGAATATGATATTGGTGCTGAATTTGAATAAAATCTTGATTTTATAAGTAAGCAGTCATAATATTTGGTCAGAGAATCACAGGCTCAAACTAGGGAGCACTCGGGGAGTGCATACCTCTGCCAATACCATTGTCAAGGGAAGTATTTGCATGTGGATCCACCCTAAAATTCCATCATCTCTTTTGTGGCCTATTGTCCATCATTCCAGAAAATTTCACAGAAATCCAGCAAGAGCTTTTGGAGGCATCGTGTTGACAGACATTTCTGGCAATAATATATGATATAGATTTGCATGGATCCTCTCAAAAATTGGATCTCTTCTTTCAAAGTCAATCGTCCACTTTTCTACAAAATTCCATAGAAAGTATATCTCGGAATTTTTGAGATGAGGTATTATTATTATTTCCATTATTATTTGGACTATCCTCATCTTTGTTGTTTTTCATACAACGTTTCGGCCGTTGCACTCTACGGCCTTCGTCAGGTAACATCTGGGAGATTTTTGGGAAGTAACGAACCGAACCCTTTATTTATCCGACGGGGGTATATCGACCGTACTCCCCTCTTTCAGCGTTAGTAGTATTGTTATACATAAATTCGAGAAGTTTTGAAGATATTGTATTGACACACCTGAACTTTGGGCAATATCATGTGGTGTGAATATACAACTATGACAGAAGGGGAGTAATTTTGCATGGATCCGCTCCAAAATTCAAGTGCTCATTCTGTAGCCTACTATCCATTCTTCTATGGAGTTTCATTGAAATTCATTCAGGAGATATTGTGTGGACAGTCATGTGCATATATATATATATGCAATGCTCTTCCATAGGAATAGAGCATTCTGGTGGATGAGGAGTTTGTGTAAATGAATATCTTGCTTAAATTCAGCCATACTGACCACCCAGTTCTGTAGTCCAGAGGTAGGATATCGGCCTCCGGTTCTGATGAGAGGGTTTCAATTCTGCTTCACGGTACTGGATGGGTTAAAGTCTATAGCCACACTGAAGAGATGTAATACATCTAAACAGCTGTCTGTGGATGACACAATTATATATATATATATATATATATATATATATGAAAAAAACTGTCACTCAATCAAAAAGATATTCTCAGATTCATTCATCCGAAAATTCAGCCACTTCTTTTTTGTACCATTGCTCACCCCTCCACAAAATTTCATTGAAATCTATCGAGTACTTCCAGAGATATTTTGTAGAAGGAAAGACTGAATAAATATACCTCCCCACCTTTGTTGGCCGAGGTGGAAAAGCAAAAAAAATATCATAGCATCATTAAAATGATGGCAAATTGGGCCATGAATTGATTGGATGACAAAGGGGGTTATTTATGCCCCATTCAGGCACCGCCCCCACCGTATCCATTTGTATACATTCATTCATAATGGAAACAGTCAACCAAAACTGTCAAAATCTGTTTTCAAGTTGTTTCAGCTGACATTTACAATGGAGCTTAAGGGCTGAAAATTCAAGCATTTAATTGTTATGTCTAGAAAAATATTAAAGAAAAAAAAAAATCCCGCTCCCTGAATAGGTTTTCAGGGGGGGGGGCAATTTGCAGTGTAAGTTTATGCGAAACTGATCCCTTAGTTTGTGTCCTGCAGTATTCATGCTGGTTTTTTTTTTTTGCTTTTTTAAAATTTGGACTTCTTCTAATGATCACTGCCCACAAAGAGGTGAAAAAAGTACAACTTATTGATTGCCCCCCCCATTTTTTAATTCATCACCCCCAATACAGCACATTGGTCATGTGACGGTTTCTATTGTGTGACTAAGCAGACCTATATATATATATATATATATATATATATATATATATATATGAGGATCTATATTTAGGCACATTTCTGCGGAAACGTCCATCAATTTGTATTGTATTCAATAGTTAGCCTCCACGAAGCAATCTAAAATGTCTCTTGGTTGCCCGGCTGATGTCTTGCTTGATCAAGAAGAGAAGAAATAAACTAAGAATAGAACTGGTCTGGTTAGTCAATCAGCAGAAACTGCCATATGACCAGCATGAACTGTTGGGGGTGATCAATTGAAAAATTGGGGAAAAACGGCTAATCGATTGGTTGGGAAGTAATTACAAAAAAGTCAGATTTTTTTTTCAAAAAAAAACAAAGAGGCACAAACCGGTTACTAATTTGGTATAAACTCAGATTGCAAACTGACCCCCCCCCCCCTACACACTAAAAGCTTACGGGGGTGAAAAACTAAAAAAAAAAAAAATTTTGTTAGACATAATAAGTAAATGATAGAATTTTCAGCCCTCTACCTCCATTAGTCCAGCCTGTATGCATGATACATCCATAGCCAGCCAGACTGACTTGAAAACTGGAGAAACAGTTTTGCCGACAGTTTTGGTTCATAGTTTCTAATATCATTGTTATCTTTATACAATAGGGAAAATGAACTGAAGTATTGTTATTCAAACTGAATGAATCCTAATATTTTCTTTGAGATATTGAATCACCGTAGCCCCACGAATGGCCCGCCCAACCAGTCAGCCAAGTGGGCGACAGATTCTCCCCTCTTTTGTTTGTCTGCCTGACCGTGTGTGTCTCTTGGTGCTCCTGGTTACTTCAACATTTGCATGATTACACCACTAGGCACCATCTAAAAGTCACTTGAAAAAAAGTCCATTTTCAAGTCCCTATGGTCATTTTCGGCACAACCATTCCCAAATCTTGTACAGGTATCTTTTTAAAGATAATTTTCAGATAGATCTATTTCTTTTTTTTTTTTTTTTTTTTTTACTTAATTTCAGGTAATTCTTTAATCAACTGGTACTGGTACACGCCCACGCTATGGTGATTCATTTATGTGAGGTACAGATATTTTCTTCACAATATCTTATTTACTTTTTTACCCTTAATACCAGTTGTATTGATTCTTTTTTTGTCATTACCAAATTTTCCTATAATTTGCTCAGTGCTTAACATTCAAATTCATATTAGAAAAAATTTTATTTCAATTTCATGGGAAAAAAATGTCTGTTTCTTCTTTTTTCGATCCAATTCATGGAAGAGTTCCATTTCACTATAATTTGAGAAATCTCTGTATGTGTGGGAGTGTGTATGCACTTAGATAACTCGACAACTGGTCATTATACTAAGTTGATATTCACCAAATATTTTGGTCCTTGGACTAGACATTGTAGAGCCAAGTTTTTTCCATGTTTGGATTTACAGTTCTTGATTTTAGTGGGGGTGCTTAATTAACAATAAAAATTCATCTAGAAATGGATATAGTTTTTTGCCTGAATGCCGCATTAGATAACGTAACAGCATTTGAAAAAAAAAAATTCTGTTTTGATTGTTGCCATTAAAGACATCATAAATAATGAACAGCGTCTCATTATTTCAAGTTCAAATTTCCTGAAGATTTTCATGAGACCGAATGCATCTTTTGAGTGGGCATGTCTTGGTTATCATTTTTAATTCTCTTGATTGGAGAGTTCCACTGTCAATTACAAGTGGTTAGAAGAGGTTGATGTAGTTGAGATGAGAAGACAATGAATGAGTATCCTGGAATTTCGGGAAAAAGAAACCTCTTAGTGGCTGAGAGACAAATTAAAGAAACTAAAATTAAAACTAATCCGATTGAAGAGTGCTGACTTCATTAAGAAGAGAAGTACCCAATGTACAAAACCAAGCTTTTAGTATATCTTGATCACTGCTACCTACAAGAGACCGGTTCAATCACTGCTACCCACAACAGACCGGTTCAATCACTGCTACCCACAACAGACCGGTTCAGTCGCTGCTACCCACAACAGACCGGTTCAATCACTGCTACCCACAACAGACCGGTTCAATCACTGCTACCCACAACAGACCGGTTCAATCACTGCTACCCACAACAGACCGGTTTAATCACTGCTACCCACAACAGACCGGTTTAATCACTGCTACCCACAACAGACCGGTTTAATCACTGCTACCCACAACAGACCGGTTCAATCACTGCTACCCACAACAGACCGGTTTAATCACTGCTACCTACAAGAGACCGGTTCAATCACTGCTACCTACAAGAGACCGGTTCAGTCGCTGCTACCCACAACAGACCGGTTCAATCACTGCTACCCACAATAGACCGGTTCAATCACTGCTACCTACAAGAGACCGGTTCAATCACTGCTACCTACAACAGACCGGTTTAATCACTGCTACCCACAACAGACCGGTTCAATCACAGCTACCCACACAGACCGGTGCAATCACAGCTACCCACAACAGACCGGTTTAATCACTGCTACTTACAACGGACCGGTTCAATCACTGCTACCTGCAAAAGACCGGTTCAATCACTGCTACCCACAACAGACCGGTTCAATCACTGCTACCCACAACAGACCGGTTCAATCACTGCTATCTGCAAAAGACCGGTTCAATCACTGCTACCCACAACGGACTTGTTTAATCACTGTTGCTGGGTTCAGGTTATTAATATGTTCTGTTATATCTATCTATCTATCTATCTATCTATCTAACTATTGGGACTTCACACAGCCCTCGCTGTTTATTGTAGAAACTTGAAATTTTGCACACGCGCACACAGACCCTCAATAAGTAGCGAAAATGTTTATTTTTATTGATTGACCCCCCCCCCCGAATAGGTTTTTATTGGGGGTGAGGGTCAATTTACAATAAAAGTTTATGCTAAATTGGTCCCTTTGCATAATTGTTTTGTTCTGTGTTTTTTGTTTTTTTTCAAATCATAAAATTATGATTCAAAATATATTGGTAGTATTTTCATCAAGGCGACTGATTTCACCAACGATTGCTTGATTTATGTAATCAAAAGAACTGTACATATGGATGGTGGTGATTCATGATTTCCCTTGGAATGCTAATTGTTTTGTTTTTGTTGTTTTTGTTTTTTTTTGTCACTAACAATTCATCATCATCAGTCTTTTAATGTCCATTGTTGGGCATGGACCTTCCCCAGGATTTGCCAGATCTCTCTATCATGGGCGTTGCAGAGCCTGTATTTTCTAAATTAGTCTAGTTCATCGAGATAACTGACTTTACCTCTACCACAGCTTGGTTTATGAGGTGAAAAGCTGCATGTATGAGTGGCTGTGATTCATAATTTCCCTTGGAATGCTTGTCCACTAAAGTGTGTTTGTGTGTGTGTGTGTGTGTACATGACTGGCTACGTGAATGTATCTGTTATTTTGGTCTTGCATGGAAATGTGTGTGCGTAAGTTGGATGATTGCCTTTCTTTACTCGGGACATATTTCTCTTTTGTTCGTCTAAATCGAGAGGAAAGAGTCCTCCATCATTTCCTTCCTTTTTTTTCTTTTTTCTTTTTATGATCGAAAAATTTTTTCTTTTTTCTTTTTTCTCCTTTTCTTTCCTTTACGCTCCGTGCTTTCTTCCCCCCTCCCCTCCCCCGTTCTCTGCTTGAAGTGATCAATGCGTTCCTGACGATCTATTTCTATGGAATAAATGTCGCTCTCCCGGCTATGCATTTCACGTCTGTTCCACAGGTCAGAGGAACACAACCATTTGTATTCATGCCCGCACTCAAGATTTATGCCCATGTGACCAATTTAGCACTTTTTTTGCGTTTTGGCTAAAAATAATGCTACACCTCGAATTTTGAGACTATTTTCAGCCATTTTTTAGCGTTATTCTAGCCAATTTCAAGTAAATCTAGCAACATTTGGCCATAAAACAGTCAAATGTATTTGAACATCTTTTGGCATTCTTTTAACTATTTTTTCAAGATTGATTTAATACTGAATTTTTTTGAGTTGGCAACACTGATTTATGCTATATGTTGAATTTTAGGACTATTTTCAGCCAATTTTTACCTGTTTTTAAGCCAGTTTCAAGCGAATCTAGCAACATTTGACTACTAAATGGCTAAATGTCTTGTAGAGTTGTTTGGCATCTTTTGGCATTCTTTTAACGTTTTTTTAAGGTTAACTTGATACTGATTTTTTTTTTTTTTTGCAACACTATTTAGGACTATTTTGAGCCAATTTTTAGCTGTATTTCGGTCACTTTCGAAGGAATCTAGCCATATTTAGCCACTAAACAGTCACGTGTATTTTTGTGTCTTCTGCATCTTGTTACGCTTTCTTAATGTCAATTTTGTGTGAAAGTTTGTTTTTTTTGAGTTGTTAATACTGATTTATGCTGAATTGGTCTCTTACTTTGTGCCCAGCAGCGTTCAGTTGTTTTTAGAAAATTCAGGCCTTTCACTGCATCCAAAAGCGAGAGAAGTTATTTATCGATCTTCCCTTATTCCAAATTTTTAATCAATTACCCCCAACATTGCAAGTACTTTCAAAATGATTTTTTTTCAGGGTTAGGGGTCTATTTACAATGCTGGTTTCTGCTAAAGTTTGTGTCTGGCAACATTCGCATTTCAAAGCAAAACATCGGATGCTAAATTTGTTTTCTTCGGAAACTTTATAACCCCTGAAAGGCTCACACATGCTACTGGAGATGTGCCCCCGCCCCCGAAACATGTATAGCATATTAATTCATTCATGAATTAATCAACTAATAAAGTCTCCATATACTTTTACACCTGAGTTTGTCTTGTTCCCAATTGTCCACTTATATATATATATGTATATGCTAGCCAAATATCCTGTCCCCAGGACAGGTATTTAGCTAGTATGTGTGTGTGCATATATATATATATATATATATATATGTGGTACAAATCAGGCTAGCAGCATAACATAATATGAGGCCTGAACAGGGCAGAAACATGAGCTAGTTTGTGTAGCAAATCCACCTTCTACTGTGTGTGTATATATATATATATATATATATATATATATATATATCACACTGTACAAATCATGTATGCAATATAACACAATATCCGATGTATGATGGGTTTATTTCAAAGAGTGCTCAATACATTCAACTTTAAATGTTGGTTTAGAGTAGAGCTGGAGATATCATAGAGTGGGGATTTGCTACTCACACACATTTATGTTTCTGTCATTTCTGGGCTTCTTCAGGCATATCCCAGATAGATAGAAACATAAATGTGTGTGAGTAGCAGATCCCCATTCTACTATATATATATATATATATATATATATATATATATATATATATATATTGTTCGTTTTTTTTTTTTTAGATACTTTTTTGTGACTCAACAAGAGGTGTTTTTGTTTATGAAAATTCCTCTTCCAAAATAGGCTTTAGTGGGAAGTTCAATTTGCAATGTAATTATATGCTAAATTGATCCCCTATTTTGTGTCTGGTAACATTCATACTTATTTTCTGAAGATACAGACTTTTCAGCGATGCACAGAAAGGCGAGATGAGTTACTTATCTATTGATACCACTCTTTCCTGTTTTTTAAATAATCACCCCTAACATGGTATTCTGCCATAAGATGATATATTGCATGATAGTTTCTATTGAGTGACTCACCAGACTTGTTTTATAAACTGTCAACTAAAACTCTCATCAAAACTGTTACCATAGGTTTCTTCAGTTTTTAAGCTGAGCTGGCTATATCCAAGTCACATTAGTAGAGCTAGAGGGCTGAAGTTTTCAGAAGTTTTTGGAAAAACGCTTTGAAAAAAAATCTCCCCATAATAGACTTTTAGTAAAGGGTGGATGCAGTTTACAATGTAGGTTCATGCTAAACTGGTCCCTTAGTTTGTGTCCGTCTGTTTTTAAAAAGTTCAGACTTTTTTGGTGATCACCGCCCAACAAAAGGTGAGATTGAGAAACTTAATTATAGATCACCCCTTTTTTTCTAACTTTGAAATTGATCATCCTCAACATGGCATGCTGCAGTAAGACGTTGGTTGTGTGATAGTTTCTAGTGATTGACTAACCAGACCTATTTTTCTATCTCTATTTTTATTTATTTTATTTTTTTTTAGGTAAAAAAAAAAAAAAAAGTAGAATGATTTTTGAACGGAACTTATATAAGTTTTTTTTTTTTTAAATTTTTCTTATAGAGTCAAAGATATTCTGATCAAGTCCAACTGTATTTTAGAAGCGTTCGGCAATGCCAAAACAACCCGGAATGACAACTCCAGTCGATTTGGAAAATATATGGATATCAATTTTGACTTTAAGGGAGATCCAATTGGTGGTCACATCCAGAACTACTTGTTAGAAAAGGTAAGATTTTATATTTGGGATCAAATGTACGATCCGCACCCCAAAATTGATTCAAGTGTAGACAAAATTTTTGAATTACACCACGTGCTAAATTTAATGCAAATTCAAAAAAAAAAAAAAGAAATGTAAAATTCTTTCAGACCTTTTCGACTGTATTGAAGAATATTATGGAGAAATAAGATGATGAAATTTAAAAAAAACTTTAAAGTTTAGTTAGATTTTGGGCAAATTTTTAGAATAATAACGTTTCTTGGATTTCCTGAACGATCATTTTGAACAGCTAAAAGTGGCTAGATTTAAGAAAAGGTATGTTATTAGTACATGAGATTTGAAAAAATGATATCTTGAAAAAAGATATTATTTTCATTATTTTGTTAAAACTGATCAATACATTGTATAATTATGTGTGTGTATATATATATATATATATATATTGCATTACCAGTGACTGTTCAGCTCAATGGTAACAGCAACACAATGTTGAATCCTATAGGTTGTAGGTTCAATTCCATATATATATATATATATATATATATATATATATATATATATATATATATATAGTGAAATAATGGATGCTCTACACAAACATGTTTAAGTTTCTGCCCTTTTGGGCTTCTTCAGGTGAACAATTTGATTTATTCGGATCTCTATTTAGGATGTTATTGGGGGTGTTGATTTTTGGGGTGGAAAAACTCCAGATAAACCCACCACATTGATATTGAATTATTGATTTGTACTTGATATATATATATATATATATATATATTGAATGGCAAGTTTGGGTCCAGTTTTGCATTATAAATAGAGCCCTCTTTTAAAATGCTTTTCCTCCCCTCCAAACTTTTTAAATCTGATTTAGATTTAAAAATGAATTTCCTTCAATTTTGACCTCTTAAAGGATGAGTTTCCCTTCACTTTCGACTCCTTTGAAGAATAATATGTAAACATATAAAATGAGATCTATGCATGGGCTGAAATAAGATTCCACTTGGACATTATAGGTATGTTGTAAATTTAAAAAAAAAACACCTAAAAAAAACAGTTTTCTCAAAACTTTTTCATTTAAAACTTCCCCCTGGATCTATTGAGTAGGTCAGCCAAATTTGGTTGGGTTACACCCACGTTTAGGTACTTTTTATAGCTTTATAAACCTCTCACTTCTATTTTATTTGTGCTTCTATAAAAGTTTGAAAAACAGTATCTTTAGATTGAGAGAATAACGTTATCTCATCAATATGTTGTGTATTTATACATTTTGGAGCCTCTGTAAGAGTTTTTGAAGCTTATACTGTTACCTGGAAATGGAATACCCAATATCAGCCATATATTGGCAAATCTGGACACTTTTAGCCATTTAAAACAGCTAATCTCAAGATGGTTCATGAATTCGGAGAAAATGGATTATTCTAAATTTTGATTTGAATCAATTTTGGGAACGGTATTCTACATTTGATATCATATTTTTCTGTTTAATAAGTTTTTCTGAGATGCTTCATTATTAGACCAGTTGTTCTCAAACTGTGTGCCATGGCTCAAAAGTGTGCCATTACAATTTCCTAATCAGTATTGCCAATTTAGCACTTTTCACTCTGAATTTGGTGCATTTCCTGTTTTGGCTGTGTGAGAAAGTGCTGAATTACAGTGCATGCTTTAAGATTTTCACCATTTTAAATTATATTACTTTTTGCAATTTTTTTACGACATTCTGACCTTTTTTTACCACTTCCTAACCATTTATTACAACTTCCTGACCATTTATTACAACTTCCTGACCATTTTTTACCACTTCCTGACCATTTATTACAACTTCCTGACCATTTATTACAACTTCCTGACCATTTTTTACCACTTCCTGACCATTTATTACAACTTCCTGACCATTTATTACAACTTCCTGACCATTTATTACAACTTCCTGACCATTTATTACAACTTCCTAACCATTTATTACAACTTCCTGACCATTTATTACAACTTCCTGACCATTTATTACAACTTCCTAACCATTTATTACAACTTCCTGACCATTTATTACAACTTCCTGACCATTTATTACAACTTCCTAACCATTTATTACAACTTCCTGACCATTTATTACAACTTCCTGACCATTTATTACAACTTCCTGACCATTTATTACAACTTCCTGACCATTTATTACAACTTCCTAACCATTTATTACAACTTCCTGACCATTTATTACAACTTCCTAACCATTTATTACAACTTCCTGACCATTTATTACAACTTCCTGACCATTTATTACAACTTCCTGACCATTTATTACAACTTCCTGACCATTTATTACAACTTCCTGACCATTTATTACAACTTCCTGACCATTTATTACAACTTCCTGACCATTTATTACAACTTCCTGACCATTTATTCTTTACCACTTCCTGACCATTTATTCTTTACCACTTCCTGACCATTTATTCTTTACCACTTCCTGACCATTTATTCTTTACCACTTCCTGACCATTTTTCCTTTACCACTTCCTGACCATTTTTCCTTTACCACTTCCTGACCATTTTTCCTTTACCACTTCCTGACCATTTTTCCTTTACCACTTCCTGACCATTTATTCTTTACCACTTCCTGACCATTTATTCTTTACCACTTCCTGACCATTTATTCTTTACCACTTCCTGACCATTTATTCTTTACCACTTCCTGACCATTTATTCTTTACCACTTCCTGACCATTTTTCCTTTACCACTTCCTGACCATTTTTTCTTTACCACTTCCTGACCATTTTTAGTGTCTCTTGGTTGGTTCTGGACCATTTTCAGGTTTTTGTCAGTAATTTTCTTTTCATTTATGGCTGTCAGACTAGCCCCAAAATATTCCTTTGAGTAGGCAACACTGCTCCAGAATGAGCAACATAATTTTTCTCCAAATATGCAAACAAGTACATCAAGCCTTGAATTTATATTACGTCTGTCCCACTTCCACCACTGAGTTGCCAATCTACTGGTTTTATCACTAGATTTTGTGAGGTCTCAATCCTTCTTAGCAACAAATGAAAGAAAATTTTAGATGTATTTTAAAAGATAATTTTAGATAAAATATGTATTTTTTAAAGATAATTTTAGATGAAAAAACTATTATTGAAGACAATTCAAGATAGATTTTAGGTAGAAGATCTATTTTAGTAAGAGATGTATTTTTAAAGATAATTTCAGGTAAAAGATGTATCTCTAACGATGATTTTAGATAAAAGATATATTTTCAACGATAACTTCAGATTAAAAAAAAACAACTATCATTAAAGACAATTTGATATTGATTTTAGATGAAAGATCTGTTTTTTAATACTGACCTTTTAGAACAGCAATTCTGATACACGCATAGGCTACGGTGATCCATTTATGCAAGGTACGGATATCTATATATCCTTTATATTATAGCTTCAAATTACATAAGAGAAATGTCCCTGTTGCTTAACAAATTTTTCTTGTGATATTTGACTCGTAGATCGAAGGGTTAAGTACTTGAAAGGATACTTTAATTCAACTAGATGCAATTTATTGAGTCATTCTCCTGCACTGATTATCGAATTGAAGATCTGCAATATACGTTAACAGCATTTGCGTCGTTAAAAGGTATTCATGTATCGAGTTAATTTCATGAGATACTTTCAAATTCCGAAACTATCAAACCTAACTGTCAATGTTGGTTTCTTCGGTTTTCAAGTGGCTCTGGCTATCACTGTAGATCTTGCGTATACAGGCCGTACCTATTGAGTTAGTGGGCTGAAAGTTTAAAGATTTATTCCTTAAATCTCGAAAAAATTAAAAAGATTTTTTTCATAAATTCCTGTGTGTATGTGTCAATTTGAAACGTACATTCATGCTAAATTGGTCTTTGATGCTTGTTTTTTTGTTTTGAAATCGTGACTTTTTACCGATGCAACAAGAGGCGAGAGAAGTAAGCTATTCACTGATCTCCCCTTTTTGTTTTCCAATTTTTTTTTTAATTGATCGCCCCCAACACGACATCTTGCCCAAAAGACATTGGTTACATGGCAGTTTCTATTGGGTGACTGACCAGACTTGTTGATTTGGAAATTTAGTTATCAGATTATTACAGAGGGGGGGGGGCTGCTGCTTATCGGGAATTTAAGTTGTTGATTGTGAGGTAGAATACTTGCAAGACGGTGTGATTTAACTTGGTGCAATTTATTACAAAAGTCGTTCACTTCGGGTTTTCGAATTAAAGATCAGTGAAATATGTTAACTGCATTTACGTCATTAAAAAGTATTAATGTATCGAGTGAATTTCATGAGATACTAAAATTATGTTATATTCTCAAGTTCCTTTAGGAATTATATACATATAGAGAGAGAGATATCTTGTTTAGAGTGCTTAATTTGTTCCCAACTTTTCCATACGTTTCAAAATGGCATTATTCATAGGTCTTATTATACAAGAATACCTCAAATAGTAAGTAATGCCTGTACAAATAAATGTCATTAAGTATAAGCTGAAATAAAAACCCTTATTGAATTAAAATAAGACCTTGAACCGTACAGTTTTGAACTGTGTAGAAAAGATTTGAATGAATTAACCATATTAATCAAGGTGTACCTGAATTTTGATGTTTTTTTTGAGCTAACATTTAGTCATGTCAATTTATACAGAAATACCTTTACCTGTATTCTATCAAAACTGCATTAGTAGAGGTTTTATCATGGTTTAATGCTTTTGTTTTTAGCTGATACTCGGTATATTTGGTGGGAACCTGGAATGGTGTGGTTTTGGTGTGGCACGGTCAATTTGTTGCTGTACAAATTAATGTAACTAAGAATCATCATCAGTCTTTTAGCGTCCGTCGTTGGACATAGACCTTCCCCAGGATTTGCCACACTTTTCTATCATGGGCGTCACGGAGCCAGTAGTTCCTGAACTTGTCTAGCTCGTCTCTCCATCTAATATTCTGCCGGCCTCGGTTGCGCATGTGATCTCGGGGGATCCATGTCGTGAGTCGTGATGTCCATTGGTTGTCTGGTATTCTTGCAACATGGCCAGCCAACCGCCATTTGAGATTTTTTATGGATTCTATGATGTCTCTAACTCTTGTCTTTTCTCGGGTGTACTGTGCTGTTTTGTGGTCTCTCCATGTGAGGCCCAGCATTATTCTTTCGTGTGCACGTTGCATGGTTCTCAGCTTACGGGTCTGTCTCTTGGTTGGGACTAAGTATAAGCTTTGAAAAAAACAAAAACACTTTTAATTATTATATCTCAGAATTTTTGAGATGAGGTATTATTATTATTTCTATTGATATTCGGACCATCCTCATCTTTGTTGTTTTTCATACAACGTTTCGGCCGTTGCACTCTACGGCCTTCATCAGGTATCACCTGGTAGATTTGGGGAAGTAACAAACCGAACCCTTTATTCATATAAAAGACAGAAAACAATAACATCAAAACTGTCACCTGAGGTTTAAGGCTCCTAAAAATTAGCACCGGTTGTCCACATGGACTCATAGCGCAGTGGTTACTGCATCAGACAAAATTACTGCAAGTAATCTGATGGTTCTAGGTTCAATCCCAGTGTGAGACAGTATAACAATACTACTAATGCTAGAAGAGGGGAGTATGGTCGATATACCCCCGTCGGATAAATAAAGGGTTCGGTTCGTTACTTCTCAAAAATCTCCCAGATGATACCTGACGAAGGCCGTAGAGTGCAATGAAAAACAACAAAGATAAGGATGGTCCGAATATCAATATAAATACTTTTAATTATGATTAGACCTTGAATAGAGCAGTTTTTGACGGAGTGGAAAATGTTTGAACCAATCAACCGCACTAATCAAGATGTACCTGTATTTTGATTGGGTTTTTCGAGCTATGATTTTATTACATCAATTTATACAGTGAAATTTTGACTTGTATCATATCAAAACTGCATTATTGGGGTTTTATTATAATTTAATGCTTTCGTTTTCAGCTGATACTAAGTATATTTGGTGTGCACAGCAATACCATGACTGTACTATGTCAAAATCTGCACTATTGCCGTAATTTTTAGATGAATAGAGGAGGCAGGGTTCAAAGGTTACCAAACACATCTTGTAAAAAGCCTATTAATGTCTTAATGTATTTAACTACTACTACGTGAAAAATCAATATGAAAATTGAAATGACCAGTGAACGAACTTATTTTTGGCATTTTATATATGAGAAAGAGATCAGGGTGTCTTATTCAAAGTAGAATTTTTTACAGAATTGTACAAGTTTAGAAATTTGTTATGTTATGACTAGATTACTCTCGCTGTGTAAAAATAGTTGTCTGGTCAAATATAATGTATGTAAGTGAGTTGATTGAGAAGACTCGTGGCTATTTGCCGAATTTTTATTTGAAAATTTCAGTGTACGATTTTTAGTCTGTGATTAATGTGGAAGTGTTAGGGGATTTGACAAAGGAGATCATGTTGAAAAATATTTGCTGTGTGAGGTAATAGCTCTTTCATTATTAGACTTTGAAATATATATATATATATATATATATATATATATATATATATATATATATATATATATATATATATATATATATATATATAAATAATTGAAGTTCATATCTATCTATCATCATCAGTAATGCAAAGGCCCAAGAAACAAATAGAAATGTACATGCACATATATATATATATATAAATATATATATATATATATGTGTGTGTGTATGTAATAATAACTAAATAATTGTGTCATTCCAACAGCTGTTTCATTTTATTACAACTTTTCAGTGTGGCTATAGACTATCCACTTTTCCATCCAGTACCATGAGGTAGGATCGAAACCTTTGCTTCAAACCCAGAGGCTATCAACTTACCTCTGCCCTATGCAAAACTGGACAGTCAGTAAGGTTGAATTTAAGTGATATATTTTATTCATGCATAATTCCCCATCCACCAGAATGCTCAATTTTAAGTTGGAAGAGCATTGCATAAGCTTAATGTATTTTAAAGGAATAGATATATAATCCAACAGAATAATAGTAAATGTGTTATATTTATTTGAAACTCCATTTGAACTGACCATCTGTTATTACACAGTGAACGTGTCAGTTGGCCTAGACAGCATAAATAGAATATAGAATAAATGGGCAGCTGTAGGAATGGAACCTGCATCTAACAAGAGGCCACCTTGACACAACACTGCTCTTACCACTGAGCTAAACCACCAATTGGTAAGTCAGGGGTCCAAATAGCTGCTTCATACCCAAATCTTGTCTTGTTCATTCACCGTCCATATCTGCCCAGTTGTTTCTCAATGTGGACAACTATATTATAAAGAAATGGGTGTATAATCCGACATGATAATAATTATCTTGAAGTGTTTATTCTATTTACACTGTCTAGGCCAACTGACACATTCAGTGTAATAACGGGATGTCAGTTCAAATGAAAATTATGCATTTCTAAGTATATGTATATATATATATATATATATATATATATATGTATGAATTATATATTGCATTATATTATATGGAAACTTATTCGAGATGATCTCCTGTCACTACACAGTTAATATATCACTTGCCTTTGACAACACATATAAAATAAACAATTAAAGAGGTTGGGGCTGCTACAGGAATTGAACCTGATAAGGTGGCCACAATTTATAATTCATTCTGTCGGACCAAATATGTCCACTTTTTAATATATATATATATATATATATATATATATATATGAATTATAATTTTTTTCATATTATAGAGAAAGTTATCTGAAATGATTTTTTGTCATTAATTAATTGATGAAACGATGGGAAATCATTTCAGATAAAGTTTCTATATGATATAACCCAATTTATAATTCATTCTGTCGGACCAAATAATGTCCATTTCGTAAATACATACATATACATATATATATATATATATATATATTACATTATCACCAAATTCATTTCCTCTTTTTTACTGTTTTCATTTGAAACCGTCAACCAAAAATTTCAACATAATCAACCAAGGTTTCTGCAGTTTTTAAGTGTTTTGGCTTGGCTGGCTATGTATGTATTTAGTACACACACAGGTCACACCAATAAAGCTAGAGGGCTGAAAATTCCAACATTCACTCCCTATGTCTAGAAATAACATTTTCTTTTTTTTTTTCTTTTTTTTTTGATATTCCCCATCCTAAATTGATTTTTTGTGGGGGTCCAAAAATTGTCATATGTGTTCATGCTAAATTGGTCACTTAGTTTGTGTCCAGAGGTGTTCATACCATTTTTTAAAAAAATTCTTTTTAGTGATCACTACATACATACCCAATAAACACATAAGCACACACACACACACGGCACATACTGACAGTCATATGTTCACACAGTAGCCACATATATATACACATATACTCTCATGACACATACACACTTATACCACGTACACACGAGAGTGCATGTTGTACGTGTGTGTATTTGCATCTTCGATGTAGTATGGTTTGATTAAATAATCCTGACTGATAAGTGAGAACTAAACTTACTAACAATGGCTTGCAAGACCACGTTTTTAAAAATCACTCTATTGCTGATCTCTCAACAAAGGTATACATGGGTGATCATTGATTTGACATTGTAGAAAGAGGATAGCTAAAAGTGGCTAGATTTAGCACCAACTTGCTTTAAAGATGGCTAAAATTGGCAAGATTTTATATCCAGATAGCCATTGCTGAATATATTATTATAATATCATTATCATCATCATCAACCTTTTAGCATCCATTGTTGGACATACACCTTCCCAATGAGTTGCCAGACCTCTCTATCATGGGCGTTGCGGGGACGATACTTTCTGAACTTGCCTAGTTTGTCATGCCATCTTATATCTTATCACCTACTACGTTGTGAGTTGTGATGTCCAGTGGTTATCATTCTCACAACATGACCAGCCCATCCTTTCGATGCAGCAAGTTCAACTTTCAAGAAAAAAAAATCCCACTTGTCCTAAAAATAAGAGGATACAACATGTTATTTATATATATATATATATATATATATATATATATATATATATACACATAACATTTCACAAAATGGCTCTAAATAGTATAATCATTCAGTGTATGGATCAAATATTGACAAAATAATGAAAATAGAAGCAATCAATTTGTTCTATCTCTTACATCATCATCAGTCTTTTAACGTCCGTCGTTGGACATAGACCTTCCCCAGAATCCGCCACAATTCTCTGTCATGGGCATCGCAGAGCCAGTATTTCTGAATCTTGTCTTGTTCATCTCTCCATCTTGTTCTGTCGGCCTCGGTTTCTCATGTGATCTCTGGGGATCCATGGTGTGAGACATGATGTCCATTGGTTGTCTTTCATTCTTGCAACATGGCCTGCTCATTGCCATTTAGAGGAAGGAAGGAAGGAGAGAGAAAGGAAGGAAGGAAGGAGAGAGAAAGGAAGGAAGGAGAGAGAAAGGAAGGAAGGAAGGAGAGAGAAAGGAAGGAAGGAAGGAAGGAGAGAGAAAGGAAGGAAGGAGAGAGAAAGGAAGGAAGGAAGGAAGGAGAGAGAAAGGAAGGAAGGAAGGAAGAAGAGAGAAAGGAAGGAAGGAAGGAGAGAGAAAGGAAGGAAGGAAGGAAGGAGAGAGAAAGGAAGGAAGGAAGGAAGGAGAGAGAAAGGAAGGAAGGAAGGAGAGAGGAAGGATGGAAGGAAGGAAGGAGAGAGGAAGGAAGGCCTCGTTTCGCATGTGGTCTCAGGGGATCCATGTTGTGAGACGTGATGTCCATCGGTTGTCTTTCATTCTTGCAACACGGCCTGCCCATTGCCATTTGAGTTTGCTAATAGTTTCTTGGATGATTTGGACTCCCGTTTTCTTCTTTATATACTGTGCTGTCTTGTGATCTCTCCATGTGAGGTTGAGTATGATTCTCTCATGCGCATGTTGCATACTTCTCAGTTTGTTGGTCTGTCTCTTGGTTAGGTACTCTTCTTTGAATAATGTCAAGTACTTTATTATCAGACTGAGCTAAATTCCCCCCCCAAATTTGTTGTCAATATACAGCTAGCCACTTTTAGCCGTATAAAATGGCTATCCTCATCTGGCAATGTCAGACCTAAGATCGTCGTGTATATGTACTGAGCTCAACTTAGTGTAACACGAAGCCACTGAGTTTGATATTCTCGAGGATTAAACTCAGTAGCAATAAGTGCAAGATAAGATATTAATCATTGCTCCATGGTAGGTGTCTTACAAAGGTATATATAACTGGTCTGGTTGCTCACTCAGTAGAAACAGTCATGTGACCAATGTCTTTTGGCAGCAGGCTGTGTTGGGGGTGATCAATTTGAAAAATGAAATAAGGTATGATCAATGAATTTCTCCTGCGTTTTGTTAGATCTCTTAAAAGTCTGAATTAAAATAAAACAAAACAGGCACAACTAGTGATCAATTTAGCATTAACTTACATTGCAAATTGACCCCGCCCCCACTATGAGCTTATTTAGATGGGAATTTGAAAAAAAAAGCAAAAAACATTTTCTTTAGACATAATGAGGAGTGAATGTTGAAATTTTTAGCCCTCTAGCTTCATCGGTGTGGCCTGTACACATAATACACACTTATGTACATATAGGGCTGGATTAATGGGTTTCTACATCATCAGAATTTTTGGGCCCACCGTATTGAATTCTATAAGATCTGAATGGTAAGTTCATAGAAATACTATCAGTAAAATTTGTGAGAAGGAGGTATAAAGTCCTGGTCTCGACCAGACTTGGGACTTGCAAGGATCACTAATCTGATACATGCAACAAAAACTATGACTTTGTCACTGATCATCATACTCTATTGAGGCTTGTCTTTTAAGAGATCCTCTGTTCATGAAGTCAATTTTTTTAATTTTGAATAGACAAGAAATTGTTGAATTGATGCTAACATTTTCTTCATGTAATGGTTAAAGACAAAACAATTGGTAATAATACTTAGAAAATTTCATTTTAAGACAATATGAAATATGAGAAATTGGTAGCAAATGTAGTAATGGATAGTAATAAAGCATCATAATAGTCAATAATTGTACAACTGTGGCATCAAAATCTGAAGTCATGTGAAAAAAAAAATTTCATCGAAGAATAAATATGGTCAGAATAAATTCTATTTATGACATCACTGCCTTTTTCCACTGGAAAATATCTAAAATAGAGTAAAAAAAAAAAAAGAAATATCTTAATTCTGGACTCTCTAGACGTTGTTAATAAACCCATCAAAGTAAGGTCCTAAAAAGTCAAAAAAAACTTTTTTTTCTGAAAATAAAAAACAAACATTTTTAGAAAGAACCTAGTGGAGTACTGATGCCAAATTTTAAGTCTGTAGACAAAACGGTATGGCCAGGAGCGATGGAACACGTAACACATTAACATACATAAAAAAAGGATAGAAAACTTTGCCACCTTTGGTGGCTATGATAGTTCAACAGTTGAATGTTAAAATAAGACACTTCATCATCATCATCATCATCATCATCAATCTTTTAATGTCCATCAACGTACATAGACTTTCCCCAGGATCCGCCACGTTTCTCTATCATGGACGTCATGGAGCCAGTATTTTCTGAATTTGTTTAGCTCATCCCTCCAGGGGTATTTTACCTATAAAATGATATCTACCATTCCTGTGCCAAATGTACTGACTAATTATTAATCACCGCTACCCACAACAGACCAGTTTAATCCCTGTTGCTTGGTTTAGGCCATACATGTGTTCTTATATTTCTATGTATCCGAACTTCTCCCAGCCTTTGCTGTTTATAGTAGAACCTTGAAATTTTGCTCACACACTTCCCTCAATGAATGGGGAAACTAGGTTTTTTTGGGGGAGGGCGGTTGTTTCTTAAAAATTCTCCTCCAAAATTCAATCTACAATGTAAATTTATGTTAAATTTGTTATTTGGTTTGTGTCCATTTTTTTCCAAATTTTAAATCATGAATTTACAATTCAAACTTACTTCATAAATTTATAATCCAAATTTAATTCATCAATTTATTATTCAAATTTAATTTTACTTCCACAACTGTTTAATTTACAAGGTCCTCATCATCATCATTTTTAACGTCCGTTGTTGGACATGGACCTTTCCCAGGATCTGCCACATTTCTCTATCATGGGAGTTGCGGAGCGAGTATTTTCTGAATTTGTTTAGCTCGTCTCTCCATCTTGTTTTTTGTTAGCCTTGGTTTTGCATGTGATCTCTGGGGATCCATGTTGTCTTTCATTCTTACAACATGGCCTGCCCATTGCCGATTGAGTTTTTTTAATAGTTTCTATGATGTCTCAGACTCCCGTTTTCACCTTGATATACTGCGCTGTCTTGTGATCTCTCCATGTGAGGTTGAGCATGATTCCTTAATGCGCGTGTTGCATGCTTCTCAGTTTGCGAGTCAGTCTCTTGGTTGGGTTCCATGTTTCAGCTCCATAAGTGACTATCAGGAAGGTGAAAAGCTGCATGTATGAGTGGTGGTGATTCATGATTTTCCTTGGAAGGCTATTTTTATTTATAATTGATCTTTTTCCTCAGGGAATAGTGATGAATTTCATATCATTGTTTATTTGTCAGACTCTCCAATTTAACATAGTTTGCATATTGGCTTATCCAGCTCAGCTAACATACACACACACACACATATATATATGCAGTGCTCTTCTATAGGAATTGAGCACTCTGGTGGATGAGGGATTTCTGTGTAATTTAAATATGATGCTTAAATTCAGCCTTACTGCCTGTCTAGTTGCGTAGTCCAGAGGTAGGATATCGGCCTACAGGTCTGAAGTGAAGGTTTCAATTCTGCCTCACGGTACTGGATGGGATAATGGAAAGTCTATAGCCACACTGAAGAGATGTAATACATCAAAACAGTAAGGCTGAATTTAAGTGATATATCTTAAATTACACAGAAATCCCTCATCCACCAATGTGCTCAATTCCTATAGAAGAGCATATATATTTATATATAGAGAGCGATAGAGAGCAAGCCTGACCAACTAAAAATTTGAAGAAACCTATGTTGACAGTTCTGGTTACACTTTCTGATTATGTTTTAATACATAAAATGTTATATTAGTCACTGCATGGAATAATAATCTGTAGATTTACCGATTTGATTAAGAAAAACCTTTATTTCTATATTTCAGGAAATTCATGAAAATATTTCTTCTGAAGAATGATATTTGTCCTTCTCTGCCAATTATCAGAAACCATTTCCAAACCCCCCGTCAATATAGGTTTCTTCAGTTTCTAATTGATTCTGGCTGACTGGCAGGCTATGTATGTATGTATATATGTATGTGCGTGTGTGTTGGGTTTTGCAAGCTGCACCGATGAAACTGCTGGCGTGGAAATTTCAACATTCAAACCTTATGTCTAGAAAAAGAACGATTGACTTGAAAACTGAAGAAAACCTATTCTGACAGTTTTGTTGATAGTTTCTTTGTGCAGCTACATTGTAGTACTACTATGACCGAATAAGTAGTTCTGGTATGTACGCATCTTCTGCCAGATAAGCAGTACATAATAGATTCATTTTCAAATGGAAATCTCTTGGTTTAAGCATGATTTGGGGCTTGACTCATTTTATTACTAATTTCTGACTACTATTTCTTTCAACGTGAATCTTAGAAACTGTCAACCGAATCTGTCAACATAGTTTTCTTCTGTTTTTGAGTGATTCTGGCTGCCTAACTATGTAATGCCTGTACAGGTTGCACCAGTGGAGCTAGAGGGCTGAAAATTTAAACATTCTCCTCTCATTTTGTCTGTGAAAAACAGATTTTTCATTTCTTCAAAATTCCTCCACAAAATAGGTTTTTAGTTGCTGTATTTGATTTACAGAGTAAGTTTATGCTAAATTGGCCCACCAGTTTTGTGTCTAGTAGTAGTATGAAGGCTTGGTTTCCGAAAATTTGGATTTTTTTTGGTAACTTATTCATTGATCACCTTTTTTTTCAATCTCTTAATTGATCATCCTCAACATGGTGTATTCACAAAAGACCTTAGTCTTGTGACAATTTTATTGAGTGACTAACTTGTCTTGTTAGTTTCTCTTTTTCTCGATCAATGTTTTATTTAAAATTATCCTCATTTTAGATAAAAGAAATTCCTTATTCTTTGAAGTACTAAATTTGGGTATTGTAGGTCCAAAATATCCATAGAAATCCCCCAAAGCCCTTCTATCAATAAATAATATAAAAAAAATATCTTTAGATGGTGCCCAGTTGTGTACTTATACAAATTTCCAAGGTTAGAGCCCTCAAAATGTGACCAGGAGTGACCGGAGACACTCATGCATACACACAAGCAAAGAATCAGTTGCTCACTTGGCTTGTTGTTTGGGAGGGTCATTTGTGGGGCTGCAGTGATTTGTTAGCTAGCTATAAGAAGATTAGACTTCTCTTATCCTGGAGGCACAATGTGTTGTTTACACAATACACTGCTCCTTGTATTTATTTGAGGTTGTCTGGTTTAAAGCTAACCGTTAAATCCAAGAGTTCACTTACATATATACAATGGAATCTCAATATACAAACTTAATCCGTTCCCAAAGGTTGATTTGATATCGAATCAATTTTTCCCCCCATAAGAAATAATGTAAATTGGATTAATCCGTTACAGACAGCCAAAAGTTCATCATCATCATCATCATCAGTCTTTTAGCGTCCATCGTTGGACATAGACCTTCCCCAGGATTTGCCACACTTCTCTATCATGGGTGTCACGGAGCCAGTACTTCCTGAACTTGTCTAGCTCGTCTCTCCATCTAACATTTTGCCGGCCTCGGTTGCGCATGTGGTCTCGGGGAATCCATGTTGTGAGTTGTGATGTCCATCGATTGTCTGCCATTCTTGCAACATGGCCAGCCCACCGCCATTTGAGATTTTTTATGGATTCTATGATGTCTCTAACTCTTGTCTTTTCCCGGATGTACTGTGCTGTTTTGTGGTCTCTCCATTTGAGGCCCAGCATTATTCTTTCATGTGCACGTTGGATGGTTCTCAGCTTATGGGTCTGTTTCTTGGTTAAGTTCCATGTTTCAGCTCCATAAGTGACTATTGGGAGGATGCATTGATTATACACCCTTCTTTTTAGGATTAATGGGATCTTCTTATTTTTGAAGGTTGAGCTAGCTCTGCCAAAGGCTTGCCATCCTAGTGTGATTCTTTGCTTGATTTCTTCTTCTTTTGAGGGTCTCATGGAGATTCATTGTCCTAGGTAGATGTAGTGGTCTACTTTCTCGAGTTCTGTGTCCTACCCCTTATTAAACATTTTCAAGTCAGAAGAGACCACTTCACAGATAGGTTTAAGAAATGCTATTTGATTAAAAGACTGATTTTTCAGTTGAAAACTAACTTTTAAAATTTGTTTTTTTCCTGCAACAAAAAAAAAGAATTAAAAATTTTTCCTTTACATTGAAGTCTTTTAGTTTAGGTTTTTTTTTTTATGTTAAAAAACACATTCTTTAACATTTCTTTCATATTTTGTTAAAGTTTATTCACATTAAAAAAACAGATAATTTTTAAAATATTTCCTCCTTCTTTTGTTACAGTCTATTTACGGTTAAAAAAAGAACGTACAATATTTTAAAAACATTTGAAATATAAGTGAATATATTTCCCTTATCTCCTGTTAGTATATTTATATTATTTTTAAAAACTTTCAGTATTTGAAAAGCATTCCTTCTTTTGTTATAGTCTATTTACAGTTAAAAAGAAAACTTATATATTGAAAACATTTAAAATATATTTCCCTCGTCATTTCTTAGTCTATTCAAATTTTTGAAAAACAAGCTTACTGTATTTCAAAAAATTTGAAAAAACATTTTTTCTTTTGTTGCAGTCTATTTACAGTTAGGAAAAAACATAGGATATTTCGAGAATATTAAAAATGTATTTCTCTCTTCTTTTGTCGAAGTCAATTGACATTGACTGGAGAGAAACTGACGTACAATTTTTTCTTGGAAAAGATGTTCGTATATAAGTTTATTTAAATACTGGTTATTCTGTATATAAAGTCTCTGCTGTAGACATTCAGGGGGAAATTATGATATTCTTTTCTCCACCCCTCTATTCTCAAATTCCTATTATTGTTAGAGTTGTCTTTATTTTCCTGTCTTAACAACAATGACACCGAGCTCAGACTTCCAGTTAAGACTAAAAATGTGGTAAGGTTATAGAATTTGAATGATGAATAGACAGAGAAGGGAAAAGAGAGAGGTTTTCTATTCCACTTCATCAATCCACGAAAGAGAGAGAGACGGAGAAAGAAAGAGGGAGAAATGGAGAAAAAAAATGGAAAACTATGGATGGTAGATTGAATTATCTGGTATCGCTAACCAGATTTTTTAATTAGCATTTATTCTTTCTTTTTTTATCTTCACTAGAATTCTTTTTCATTCTTTCTGACTCGTCTCAGCCCTAACTGTCCTTAGTAAAAACTTGGAATTTTGCACACACACTCTTTTCACTTAGTTGGATAAACATTTTTGTTTTGTCAATCATTTGGACTAGTGGCTGAAATTGTTTTTCAATTTCTGTATGTGTCACTTGTACAGCTTCACTTATGGAGTCAGAGGAGTTAGACACTGAAACCACAAGTCTTGTTCTTCCCTCTGTTTGAATAACACCTGTGAGTTTATCATACAACATAAGTTTATATATATTCATTTGCTGAGTACCTGAAAATTTTTTTAAATATAACAACACAGTAAAGCAAATTACATTTTATAGAGATTTCATAAATTAGGTCTCTGTGTAAGTGTGGGGTGTAACTTGTAAGTATTTAGTGAAAAATTACTTGTTTCCCTTAGAATTAAAAATGTGAAAACCAACTGACCCTAAATTGACCCTCAGAATTCAGTATCCCCTGTCCTATGTGCATGTATTGTTACCTTTGTGCAAAGGTTTGCAGCCCATAGGGTGCAGCTGCTTGGGACCCTATCAATCATGAACAAACAAAGAAACATTTGTCATCTTAATGCTGTTAGATTCTATTATATGTAAACACATACCATATGATTTTATTATAGTTGTTATATAATTTGGTGTGTATCACAAAATAATAATATACTGATGTAATTGCAATATTATGCATACGTATATATATATATATACATATATAATATATATATATATATATATATATATATATGGCTACTGCACGTCCAATATGGTAGCTGCTTCAATGTAGCTTTGCTATTTCCATTTAGCTAAACAGCCTTTGGTAATGCGAAGGCCCCCAAACTGTTTCAACTCTAAATTCTCATCTTGTTCATTAGCGCTCTATTTGTTTCTTTGTGATGTGACAGTTATGTATTTAGAGATGGATATGTATGATCCGACAGACATTTAGCAAGGTACGATGGAAAAATTGAAACTTTTTCAACTGCTAAAATGAAGTCCCCAGACTAACTAAAATTGCTGCAAATTTAGATGAGTACATAATTTTCTTGATTTATTGTTCATTTCCTCATTGTTCTGTGATAATCTTTAATGCCTGCCTATTCATCCAACTCTGTATTACATGCTTGTAAATGTCCTATGCGTCGAATCGTTGGTCAAATAGCAAAAAAAAAAAAGAAAAAAAAAGAAAAAGTCTCCCCTAAATGCCGAAATCTAAATATCTAAAAGCTAAACTGAAAAAAAAAAAAAAAAAAAGAAAAAATCTCTAAATGTGCACCAATTCCGTATATTCCAAAGAACCCTAAATCCCCTCCCCCGAAATTAACCATAAATCTACAAGGAAAAAAAAAGAAAGAACCCTCCCCCAAATGCCGAAATCTAAATATCTAAAAGCTAAACTGACCCTATACTCCCCCCCCCCCCTTACCTCGACCTAACTTTGACTTGCCATAAAAAACAAACGAATGTAGGGTTGGATATATCAAGGCTGTATCTATTGTCAGTAGTAAATTCTTGCTGGGAGACGGGCACAAATTATTTAGCAAGGTACGATGGAAAAATTGAAACTTTTTCAACTGCTAAAATGAAGTCCCCAGACTAAAGATGCTGTTGCAACCTTTTTTATTAATTTAACCTCTGTGGACTTTATCTAAGTTAAAAACTTATTATATAAGGGAGAGGTATCCTCCAAGCTGTCCCCACCGGAATTTGCATCCAACTCACTTCGAAAATTGATCCGATCTTCTTTTTTTTTTTTTTTTTTTTTTTCAATCGAACCGTGGTGCTCCGAACATCCACTTTCGTTTCACAAGAACAGTTTGGATGTGTATCAAGAGCCGGTGGAGCTCTTTTGCCACTGACCCGCAGTGGACAATCCACCAGACCCCCTGCCAACACGTCCTGGGCCAGCGTGGCAGGGCATGGCCCATTACTCCCCATGATTTGCACACCAAATATTATATCGGCCGTTCCTGCTGGGACCTCGGTACCAAAAGGCCCAGCCATATCACTTGCTTTGGGTGGGGGTGATATGCTCCAAGGGCGACTACCCAAAAACTACACCAAGAGTACGTCAGTTCCTGCTGGGTCATCGGCCCCAAAAGACTCAGCCACATCACTTACTTTGGGTAGGGGTGATGTGCTCCGAAAGCGACTACCCAAATCCTTCACCAAGGGACCATCTGTCCCTACTGAGTCACCGCAGAAACAACGACCATTTCAACAGAACTCTAAGACTATCAACAAGAAGACAAATTTATACATAGGCACATACAACGTCAGAACACTGTCAACTGACATGCACCTAACTGATCTAGAAAGTGAAATCAGAAATGTCAAATGGGACATCATAGGCATTAGTGAGGTAAGAAGACCCGGAGAAGAACTAATCGAACTGAGAAGCAAGCATCTTCTTCACAGCTACGGTAAAGAGAAAGTAAAACAAAGTGGAGTTGGCTTTCTCATCAATAAGAACCTGAAAGACAATGTAACTGGCTTCAAAGCCGTCTCTGACCGGGTAGCTAGCGTCACCATACAACTTTCAAAGCGATACAAACTCAATATAATCCAAGTCTACGCTCCCACTTCACAATCAACCCAACAAGAAATAGACAACTTCTATGATGACTTGAACTCCCTACTCCAAGGCACCAGAAAACACTTCAATGTTATCATGGGAGACTTCAACGCACAAGTAGGACAAGGAAATGAACATTGCGTCGGCAAATTTGGATACAAAATACGCAACGAGAGAGGAGAAGATCTTGTAAACTTTGCGACGGCTAATGGATTCAAAATCATGAACACCTTCTTCAAGAAGGGACCCAGTAGGAAATGGACTTGGAGGAGCCCCAATCACGAAACAAGAAACGAAATAGATTACATCCTAACGGACAAAAACGATATCGTCAAGGACATCCAAGTCCTAAATCAAGTCAATGTAGGCAGCGACCACAGAATGGTACGATGTAAAGTACAAATAAACATCAATAAAGAACGCAGGAAAATGTTCCATACAAAACCGCAGCCTCTAAACATACCAAAAGAGCACGTTCAATCTTTCAAGCTCGAATTGAAGAACAGATTCAGAATTCTTACTGAACAAGACAGCACCAACATCAACGAACTAAGCAGCAAAATGACAACGTCAATAATTGAAGTAGCCTCTACATTCAAGCCAATGGGCAAACAACCCATTAGCAAAATCTCGGATGAGACTAAAAATCTCATGGAAAAACGCAGAAACCTCAAGCCACCGAC
>OY735224.1:52373928-52433928 GCA_963457665.1 Thysanoteuthis rhombus
TTCAAAAGATACATTTATCAACTTGTAATTTGATTGGTCGATCAGTTGGCATATAATTATCCCATGTGAATAATTTGTCAAGTAGTTTGTGCCCTTACCATGGAGAAAATGTTGCGGGGTCGGGGTTAATCAAAATGTTTTGGGTAACAAAACTGAGTGCAGCTGAAGGTTCGCAGGATGCTTTGAGCCTCCCATTGTTGTTTAGGCGGAATATCTTATATTATTCTTCTCTCTCTTTTTTTTTTTTAATCTGCAAAAAATTTGTGGTTTGGGGTCGGATTCCCCCCGGCCTTCACTGATGTTCATATATATTTGATAATTGTATAACTTCATATATGTCATATATATAAAGTTGATATCATATATAATGAATAACTAATATAATAATTGAATAATTGAGTCATCCACAAACAGCTGTTTTGTTGTATTACAACTCTTCAGTGTGGCTATAGCCTATCCATTATCCCATCCAGTACCACGAGGTTGGATCAAAACCTTCGCTTCAGACCCAGAGACTGGCATTTTACCTCTGTCCTATGCAGAACTTGATGGTCAGTGAGCCTGAACTTGATCAAAATATATCAACTTTCGCATTATTCCCCAACCACCAGCGTCCTCAATTCCAGAGTTGGAAGAGCATTGCGTAACATTGAGTTACCTTACTTAAAGAATGCTCAACCCTGAATAAAGGAGTGTTATATATATATATATCTCCATAAAAATTCTTGAAAGACATGAAGATAGGTGGTTCAACAAACTTAGAACTCTCTCCCCTAATGGACTTGGCACTAAACTCCATCACACAGATCCTTTATGTATGATCCTCCCCCACTAATAGCAATTTCACATCCACACTCTACTCTCCCTCAGATGTATCTAATATTAGGAACTTCACTGTCACACCCCTATTAAAACCTTTGTATGGTATTTCATTTGTACAAATCAGAGCCAACAAATTTTCATTGACCTGCAAGGATAAAACATACAAAGTTCCTTGACTTCATCATCCCACCATCTGTATAATCTCCAACCTACCCACATAATCCAATATTAAACCACTCCCTTTCAACCCTGACACCCTACGGCCTCTCCAAGACCTACCACAATACCACATCTTGCCAGAGACCAGCACAGACTTCATCACAGACAGAACAAAGTCCCACACATCAGGATGACGCTAAAGGATTAGCTTCCGATTTTTGCTCCCTAAGCAAAATATCTAATGGTAAATTCATTTTCTACAGAAACCTTTTAACCACTGGAAAGTACACACACACGCACACCACACTACTGAAGATGGGATTATCTCCTGAAACATGTATAGCACACCAATAATTTCATTTATGGATTAACCAACTGATAAACCAAGTCTCCCTACACTCTCACTCTTACTCCTGGGTCTGTCTCACTTTCTATGTGTGTATATATATATATATATATATATATATATATACACCCACACACACAATAACTGATCCTTTCATAGCACAAAAACATAACCCTGGAAATCCCCCATAATCTTTTTTTGTAACCCTTCTAATTCCTTGAATATGTGGATCCCTATTTTTGTTTTGCGGTTTTTTCATAAATTAAAATACCATGATATTATGTGACATTATTTACTCGGTGAAAAAAAAGCCAAACTTTTCAATATTATTTCATTTAAAATTACTACTTTGACTAAGGCAAAAGATGTTAGTATGATAAACTTGATTCAAGTACCACTATTTTCCATCCTGTCCACTTATTATTACGTATATAGATAAATAACTATTGTGAAAACAAATGTATTACATCTCAAAAGTTTTCATCATCACAAAGATAAGCTTGATGCATTTCGTTGGAGTTACACCAACATTTTCAAAAGTACTAAACTGTAACAAAAAAATTTGCAGCTTTTTACATGTTAAGGTGTAGAAATGAACTGAAGATATGATAATATGGTGTGTACCTAGTGGTTTTCCGGTTGTTTTGTAAGAGAACAAGTCAAAGGAGCTTTAATGGATGCGAGTGAAACCAGTCAACTTTGGAATGTTCTTTTGTCACAGCAGATGTGAGATCGAGGTGATGTGTTTTGGCTTGAAGGAAAGTATGGATGGATTATGAAAGTATCTGCACTCGAGTGCACCTACACACATTAATCTATTTATGAGTTCATAGATTGACATCCTGATATAACATGATGGATCCAGGAAAGAGCATGTATGTCTTTAGTGAATCATTGTACAAATGAACTCCTATAGGGGATAATCCAGTGGTGTACGTAATCTCACTGGATTTGGATGTTGAAAGCAATGTATTTTAATTTTTTTTTTCTTTGGAAGGGGGAGTTTAAAATGCCTAATCAGAAACAAAATTGTCTTCAATTTTTTCCCAATGTTATCTTATATAACCACGTATGCATAAAAAAATAATCAATTTTCCAAATGGTTTTATGCAGACTTGAAACATTATTTATGCTGGATTTCAATGTTGAAAGGAATAATTAATCATTCCTACATTAAACGAACCCTGCTGAACACAAAAAAGTAGTTTCAAATTTTTCTAATAAGAGCTGCTAGTACTACGATTGCTTGAAAATGATTTTTTTTCCCAAACGGTTTTATACGGGCTTGGAACATTAATTCAAATCTGAGCTGCCGTCAATATCTATCAGAGAAATTTCAATATTCGTGGTTGCTGCAGTCTTCACAAAGATATACTGGAGTACATTTCCGATGGGTTTTTTTATTTTTTTTCAGCATGAACAATGTTCTACAGTAGAGTCAGAGCCGTTCCTCTTTTAGTTCGAAAATCTTCTCCCTTTGTATTTATTCATCGTCCTTCACTGCAGATATTTCTAGTTTCATCTTCTTCTGAATTTGCGATTAACCTTTCTCTCTGATAAATTCTGTATATCTCTCTTGTCCTTTTGAATTGCACTCAAGTATGTCAACTCCAGTATCACCTTGTATTACATTGGAATACATATTTGCCAGACTACAGAATTATTTGCCGAATGGATTTCCGGTGCAAGTCAAAATACCATCTTCCGTTTTCTGCACGTTTTTTTGATGCTGTAGTACATTGCCTCAATGTTGGATGTTTCTTCAGAAAGAATTCTTTCTTCTGAGAAATAAGGATAAAAGAATTGCTTAATTAATGCCAAAAGCTGAAACATGGAACCTAACCAAGAGACGGATCCGTAAATTGAGAACCATGCAATGAGCATATGAAAGAATTGTGTTGGGCCTCACATGGAGAGACCACAAGACAGCACAGTGCATCCGGGAAAAGACAGGAGTCAGGGACATCATAGAATCCATTAAAAATCTCAAATGGCAGTGGGCTGGCGATATTGCAAGAATTGCAGACAACCGATGAACATCGCCACTTACGACATAGATCACTTGTGTAACCGAGGCTGGCAGAAAATTAGATGGAGAGATGAGCTTGACAAATTCAGAAAGTACTGGCTCTGCGACGCCCATGATAGACAAGTGTGGCGAATCCTGAGGAAGGTCTATGTCTAATGACGGACGTTGAAAGAATGATGATGATGATGACTTGAATATTTTGGCTATTTTTGGAAACGTTACAGCTGTTTCCCATTTAGCAACTTTTTTGGTGTTTGCTTGCCTTGTTTTGACATTTTTAGCTATAATTTTTCTAATAATTTTTTTTAGTGCTTTTTGGCAGTCAAACTAGTGCAAAAATGTTTTTTTGGGTTGGCAACTCTGAGTTTCAGTCTTGGCAATTTATTAAACACCTTTTCTATAGCATGATACAGATGGTGATGCTTTTGTTGTTTCCTCTCATTTGATCCCGCCCTTTAAAATTCATGGATCGCATGAGATATCTATTGTGCAGTCAAAAATTACCAAATTAATTCATTATCATTTTTTTGTGATATTAATAACTTCACCTAAACTTAAGCAACGAGTTTCCTGTCCTAAAGCACAGTTGGCCCCTATTCCTAAAAACAGTGTATTTGATTTGAATACAGACATATCTCTGCTTTTTAGTGCCGTCCATATTGAAGGATCCTCTGTTTTCAGCTTGTATCATATCTACCACATTATAGGGTGTTGGACGAGCTTATTTTCCAAGGTCATGAGCAAAGATATACGAGATGAGCTCTTCGGCACATGCCAAATGCAAACTGAAATTGCCTTCTCTGGTAGCTCTAATGAATCTCAACAGATATGTTATATGATGCATGTAATCGTCTGGACATTTACCAAGCTGTAAATTACTTCTTGCCGTCATCATCAGTTGTGTAATCATAGCCATCAAGGATGGTGAAGAGTTATATCCTTCTTTATATGTGCGTGTGTTTGTTGGGTGTTTCTATGGTCCAGCTCTCCTGGCCATACCGTTTTGTCTACAGATAGGAAAATTGGCATCGACACTCTAACAGACCGCTTTTGAAGAAAGTTTTATTTTTGATATTTGGAAAAAAAGCCTCTTTTGACTGGTTTATTAATAAGATTTAGATTTTACATAATGTAAATGTTTCTATACTCAATTTTAGATGTGTTCCAGTAGAAAACACTGTCATAAATACAATTTATTCTGGCAATATTTATCCTTTGATGGAATTTCTTTTATATTACTTCAGATTTAAATGCTATGGTTGTTGAATTATTGACTGTGGTGATAAGTTTTAATGCTTTTAAGTCGTCAATGTTTTGTCACCGCCCTTGTGTACAGATCTTGGATGCCATTTCTGTTTTGGACAGAGAGCAATTTTCTCTCTCTGAATTCTCTGATCATCCGCAGAAGTTTATCCGTTGCAACATTCACTATCTTCAAGATGAAGAGTTGCAAATGTAAGCAAGGTCATTTGATGAGCCCCGATCCCACTTTTGAGTTGATTCTCACAGAACGGAAGTCTTATTGTGCCGGTCTGTTGATTCCGAGCTCTACTCATGTTTGATCAAGTCCTGAACTCTCAACACTTCAACATATACTGGATCTATGCCTTGCTGACTGATGGCCTCCATGACCTTAAGGATTTCTACTGAGTCGAACGCCTTTTTGAAGTCGATAAATGCTACGGCAAGTGGTAGTTTATACTCTGCTGCATTTTCTTTCAGCTGATTTATCGAGTGTAGGTGGTCCATGGTCGAGTAGCACAGTACATGCGAGAAAAGACAAGAGTTAGAGACATCATAGAATCCATAAAAAATCTCAAATGGCGGTGGGCTGGCCATGTTGCAAGAATGGCAGACAATCGATGGACATCACGACTCACAACATGGATTCCCCGACACCACATGCACAACCGAGGCCCGCAAAATGTAAGATGGAGAGACGAGCTAGACAAGTTCAGGAAGTACTGGCTCCGTGACGCCCATGATAGAGAAGTGTGGCGAATCCTGGGAAAGGTCTATGTCCAACGACGGACGCTAAAAGACTGATGATGATTCTTAGTTACATTAATTTGTACAGCAACAAATTGACCGTGCCACACCAAAACCACACCATTCCAGGTTCCCACTAAATATACCGAGTATCAGCTAAAAACAAAAGCATTAAGCCATGATAAAACCTCTACTAATGCAGTTTTGATTGAGTACAGGTAAAGGTATTTCTGTATAAATTGACGTGACTAAATGTAAGCTCAAAAAAAACATCAAAATTCAGGTACACCTTGATTAATGTGGTTAATTCGTTCAAATCTTTTCCACACAGTTCAAAACTGCACAGTTCAAGGTCTTATTTTAATTCAATAAGGGTTTTTATTTCAGCTTATACTTATTTACATCAATTTGTACAGGTATTACTTACTATTTGAAGTATTCCTGTATAATAAGACCTATGAATAATGCCATTTTGAAAAGTATAGAAAAGTTGGGAACAAATTGAGCACGCTAAATAAGATATCTCTTTCTATGATAATGATGAACTCTCAACGTGAGGCCGCAAAGATATGAGCAGCAGTGGATAATTTATTGTTTCAGTGGAGTTTGTATTGTGGATGTGAGGGGATCTGACTGAACATAGATGAAAATGACGATTGGGAGATAAAGAGAAAAACCCTTGGGACAGGTATTACATCTTGGAATCCTTCATTATCATTTCGTGGGCGTAGTTCAATGCATTTCGATGTGGGGGCCAGCCATCTTTTTCAGAGAAATATATTTGCGTCTGTTCACAGAGAAAAATATGCTCTTCACGGCATTCTCGTGAAGATAAAGGTTTAGTCCACTGGCATTCAAACTTTGACTACTCGAACCCTTTTCTGTAGATAAATTTTCTAGGAAACCTCGTTCAAAAAAAATTCCTTTTTATATACATACACACACTCACACGCATATATATATAGGAGCGTATTTGATGTGTTATAGTCAGCATACCACTGGACTTCCTGCAGGGGTCTATTTTGGCTATACCGAAATGTTTACAGATATTGTTGCCTACATTGAATTCCAACACAGCAGGTGAATTCTACCATTGTATAGTCTAAAGCAGCAGTTCTAATTATTTAATTACTTGGGCGACCCTTTTCAATAATTGAATTTTCTTGGGAACCCTTCTTAAAAAGACAATTTTCGCCTTGTTTATGAAGTTAAACGAATGAGTATAAACCCGAATAGAAAATACTCGAATAGAAATGTAAGAAGGAAGCATACTGAGGAAAAATAGGTGTATGAATGATTAATAACTGAACTGTGTCTTGTAAATAACCAAAATACTTTTAATTTAAAGGGTGAAATTTTGGCATTTTTTCCAATGTAAAAAAGAAAAACAATTAACAATATTTTTAGCCCATTGAATTAAAAACATTCTTGATTGTTTATGTGACGTGGGCACTGTCCAGTCAGTAGTCAGTTCGTATTGAAGTAATAAAATAAAAATATGTGAGGACCTTCTCCAGGATTCGCCACAATTCTCTATTAGGGGCGTCGCAGAGCCAGTACTTTCTGAATTTGTCTAGCTCATCTAACATTTTTCCTGCCTCGGTTGTGCATGTGATCTCGTGGGATACATGTTGTGAGTCACAATCTCTATCGGTTGTCCGGCATTATTGCAACATGGCCAGCCCACCGCCATTTGAGATTTTTTATGGATTCTATGATGTCTCTAACTCTTGTCTTTTCCCAGATGTACTGTGTCGTCTTGTGGTCTCTCCATGTGAGGCCCAGCATAATTCTCTCATGTGAATGTTGCATGGTTCTCAATTTGTGGGTCTGTCTCTTGGTTAGGTTCCATGTTTCAGCTCCATAGTGAGCTTGAACATTGAGATCAGTGAATCATGATCCGTCGGTGAAGTTCTTACGAGTGGTGAAAGGGACGTTTGTTTTTGTCTGCAGTCTTCTGGCTGTGGTAAATGAATCGAACGCAATCAAAGTTGCAATGTTCTTATTCCAATCATCGATCGTTGTTAGTTTCCTCTTGCATCAGACTCAACGTTATCGTTTTCTTTTTTTTTTTTAAATCTTCTTTTTTTTTTTTTGAGAATAATTGATATTTTTGGTATAACGTGTATAACTGACTACCCGAAGCAACCTCCTCGATTCCATGTCTTTCACTTCCTTGCTCTAAAGATCTCGAAGTCGACAATCAAATTTTCCGTTCATAAGATTCATTCTTGGAACTGCGGATTCCTCTATCCCCCTGATTGCATAACTCCTCCTTTGCTTCGATCTTCATTCATTCGGGTCGGGCGGATTAGATCGCTGATTTATCGTGACTGCAGTTCCTTGAAACTGATTCTTCCTGCTTGGATCATTTATTTGTCAGTCAATATTATCGATGGCAAAGAAAGAACGTCTTTTTTTCTTTCTTTGATGAATGGGAGCATCTATTACCTGTTTCTGCCTGTCTTTTATAGACTGCAGGAGTGATCCTTTTCCCAAACTACAAGATCTTGTCGAAGTTCTTTCCTAGATCGAGCTGGAGCTTTTATCACTCTGCCCTTGATATGTCCAAGTTGAGTTTTCTCGCAAATTAACGAGTTTAATTTTATAACAATTTTCATAAAACTCAACCAGAATGGCAAAATTAGTTTTCTTGTAGAGAATTTTATTGTGAATAATTTTTTTAATTACTCAACTCATGAAAGCTGCCCTGAAAAATACCACTTGCGAATATTTAAGGAATTTTCAACTTCAAACTCTATATAATGCAACGCATGGCTAATTTGTATCTGTGGTACCATTGGTTGGTGTGTTCATTTTATAATGGAGACATTGGTAGTTTGAATACACTTCAGAACTTTATTTTTTTAAACAATAGTAATTATCCTTCTGGGTGTTATGTGTGCATATTAATATTAAAGAAAACAGGACCAGTAAGAAATCTGTATCTGCCGTAGAGTGCAACGGCCGAAACGTTAAAATATTCTCATTAAGTATTTTTTTTTAATGTTTTTACAATTATATCAACACATTATGTCCTCGATTTCGATCTTAGTGTTTTTATCTCCAATGTGGTTGTTGCACATGATTTTCGTCTTGCTGAAGTTCATGTGTAGGCCGACTTTCTTGCTCTCTTCATTTAGTTCATCTATCATTAGTTGGAGGTCGTGTAGGCTCATAAAAAAATTAGGCGATCTGTTTTATACGCAATGTTTAGAATGTTTTTTTTTCCCAAAATTTATTCTTGGATGAAATATTACAACATCATTATCAATTTTGAGTAGCTTTTTACGTTTATTTCCCGCTTCATGTACAGAGATTTTAAAAACGGAATAAAACCTTTTTTGAATACACATTTTTGAAAAAAATTTTATAGCCTTTCATTCAAAGGTACGTTTGGGTTATGTCTGCTAAAGATGAAGGTTGTTGCTACTCTAAACATTTATATATGAACAAAAATATAGCATGACCATTTCAACTTTACGAAGCAGCAGACAGTTTTATTTGTATAAGTAGACTAGCTTAGAGATGCCATAAAAAAAATGGCTGCTGAATTCAGATGATTTTGCAATTGCATTGTTTTTATAAGATATTGAAAACATTATATTGTGCAGAAATTTATCAATATTTCCAATACTTTCCAAGCATTAAACTAAAAGTAAGATCATTATTCATTTTGATTAGTTTTTACCTTCATCTTGACTTTTAGTTTCTTTTTATCAGAACTTTGAATTGGACTGTAATCCTAGGGCCACGATTTAACTGCACAATCAAAGCATAGAAGGCAAGCTCACAATGAGAACTGAACTCGCATCCTCTAGCCCGAGAGGGTCCAGTGTATGCCTGGCTGTTCTTGACCATTTAGTCAAAGGGACTTTATAGTTAGCTGATTTTACACTTTGAATCTTTCAAGTCTCTACATCTGACTTACCATGTTTGTTACTGTTTTATATGCTTTATTATGATTTATTGGGTAAAGGTACTAGCTTTGCTATCAGCTTGACTTCTTTCACACAATTTTTGCTTGCTTCCAGTGATTGTTCAGCGAGAGAATATCCCAAGTTTTCCAGGGATTTCAAAATCGTCAAAAGTTCCTGTTCATGAAATTCAAACATGTTGGTGGGGGTTCGGGAATAGAGGCTAAGTTTGAAGGATAGATTTGGACTTCTGCTTGCTAACTTGGCTTTCTCCCGTAGCTCAGTTGGGAAGAGCAGCAGGGCATAAACCTGGCTTCCCTCCAGAGATGCAAGATTGAATCTAATCAAATGCTTATTCTTTATTTGGGATCGATACTGTTTACTCGCTACGATAGGTTAATGGCCTAAGAAGAGTTGTGATAACCAGCAATAGAAAAAAATCAAGATGGGGGGTAAATAATCTCGTAGATTGATAGCTGATCGACCATGTTGGTGACAGTGACAGTCACTTCACATTAATCAGATTGTCCATTATTGTGGTGGAAAAAAAAGTGGGAATAGATTGGAATAAGGGTGGGCTGGGTCGGGGTGGGAGAGAAGGATAAATGGTGAAAATAATGAGACAAGCTTAATGTTACTGACACTACGGTCTCTGGTCTTTGTACTATGAATGAAAAGAAGGAAAGAGTGAATCATTAAACTGCTTTTCTCTTTTATTTCTGTCTTCCACAATCCTCTTCTCAAACTCAACAACGATTCAATTTGCTTCCTCTATCTCTCTCTCATTGTGTGTCTCTCTCTCATTGTGTGTCTCTCTCTCTGTCTCTCTCTCATTGTGTCTCTCTCTCGTTGCCTCTGTCTCTCTCTCGTTGCCTCTGTCTCTCTCTCGTTGCCTCTGTCTCTCTCTCGTTGCCTCTGTCTCTCTCTCGTTGCCTCTGTCTCTCTCTCGTTGCCTCTGTCTCTCTCTCGTTGCCTCTGTCTCTCTCTCGTTGCCTCTGTCTCTCTGTGTTTATCTTTCTCTCTGTTTATCTCTGTCTCTTTTTATCTTTCTCTTTTTATCTCTCGCTCTCTTTATCTCTTTTGTTGTCTCTCTCTTTATCTCTTTTGTTGTCTCTCTCTTTATCTCTCTCTTTCATTGTCTCTCTCTCCCTTTATCTCTCTCTTTCATTGTCTCTCTCTCCCTTTATCTCTCTCATTGTCTCTCTCTCCCTTTATCTCTCTTTCATTGTCTCTCTCTCCCTTTATCTCTCTTTCATTGTCTCTCTCTCCCTTTATCTCTCTTTCATTGTCTCTCTCTCCCTTTATCTCTCTTTCATTGTCTCTCTCTCCCTTTATCTCTCTTTCATTGTCTCTCTCTCCCTTTATCTCTCTTTCATTGTCTCTCTCTCCCTTTATCTATCTTGTTGTCTCCCTTTATCTATCTTGTTGTCTCCCTTTATCTATCTTGTTGTCTCCCTTTATCTATCTTGTTGTCTCCCTTTATCTATCTTGTTGTCTCCCTTTATCTATCTTGTTGTCTCCCTTTATCTATCTTGTTGTCTCTCTTTATCTATCTTGTTGTCTCTCTTTATCTATCTTGTTGTCTCTCTTTATCTATCTTGTTGTCTCTCTTTATCTATCTTGTTGTCTCTCTTTATCTATCTTGTTGTCTCTCTTTATCTATCTTGTTGTCTCTCTTTATCTATCTTGTTGTCTCTCTTTATCTATCTTGTTGTCTCTCTTTATCTATCTTGTTGTCTCTCTTTATCTATCTTGTTGTCTCTCTTTATCTATCTTGTTGTCTCTCTTTATCTATCTTGTTGTCTCTCTTTATCTATCTTGTTGTCTCTCTTTATCTCTTGTCTCTCTCTCTCATCTATCTCTTGTCTCTCTCTCTTTCATCTGTGTCTCTCTCTATCTCTCACTTTTTCTATATCTCTCTCTCTCGTCTCTAGCTCTCTCTCTCTCGTCTCTAGCTCTCTCTCTCTCGTCTCTATCTCTATCTCTCGTCTCTATCTCTATCTCTTGTCTCTATCTCTATCTCTTGTCTCTATCTCTATCTCTCGTCTCTATCTCTATCTCTCGTCTTTATCTCTATCTTGTTGTCTCTCTCTCTCTCATCTGTCTCTCTTTCTCTCTCTCTCTCACTATCACTTGTTTTCTGCCTCTGTTATTAAACTACTTTTCTTCCTGTCTTTCTTGAGACGGTCTATTTTTAATTCTGAACATCGATCGAAGAAGGATTAAATTAGGTTTTCCTAAAGATTTTAAAATGTTGAACGAATGATGAAATAAACCGATTCGTGTGTTGTTGACTTGGAGTAACCTTGTTTTTTTTTTTCTTTCTTCCTTCTTGGCTTTTTACTTATGTTTTTGTGTTCATTATCTCAAAATTTTTTCGATTTCATATTTCAAAATAATTAAACTTAATAATAGGCTGGAAAAGAAAGTAGTTTTTTTTGGTCAGCTACTTGTGTGAAATGGACTGTTTTACGAAATGAATGTTTTTGTAGTTTGACAAGGAGCTGGGAAAAGAGAGAGAAATGTAAACTGCTTTTACATAGAGGGAAGAAAAAAAGAGGGTTTGTTTATTAATTTTTCAATCAATTGTCTCGAGGATACAGGCATCCTATAATATACGTTCACTAGCTGAAATGCCCCTGGTAGGGTGCGGCTTCAGCTAACACATTATGATTTTTTGTGTTTAGCAGGGCTCATTTAATGTGGGAATGATGAATTATCCCTCTTACCTTTGAGATCCAGCAAAACAAGATACGAAGCGATCAACATATGTTAGAACCTAATACGAAAGGCCACCATCATTTCTATTATTATAAATATTTCTAAGCCCGTATTAAATATATATAAGAATTGATTATTTCTTCCTGATTAAACATACTGTGAAGTCCCTAGAAATGAAGAGATCTCACTTTAAACATTAAAATCCAATTGGAGCTTTTTTTTTTCCTACACATACTACGATAAAATCTATGTGTATACAACTCAGATTTCATCTGATAGAACACAGTCCTAACTCAACATGATGACCTGAAAGGAATCCTCTTTCTTGATTTCCCATTTTGCTTCCAAAGCAAAACATCTGAGGTTAAATTTGTTTTCTACAATAACCCTTTAACCACTGAAAGGTACACGCATGTTTCTGAAGATGGGAACCCCTCCTGAAACATGTATAGCATACTAATCAATTCATTCATGAATTAACTAACAATTAATATCTCTATATACCTTTACTCCTGAGTCTCTTATTCCCTATTGTTCACTTATATATCTCACTTCAAACCAAATGTCACCCTCAGTTACACAGATACAAACACCTCCCCTGCTGCTCTTACCAAACACAGGAATATTTCGATTCTCCTCTTCAGTATAGAACATGAAAACAGCATATATTTCTCTGTGAAACACCACAATTACTTTTTCTCTGAAAAGATGGCTGGTCCCCGTTGAAATGCATCTAACTATACCCATGGAATAATGTTAAAAAAAAATTCTTGATGTAACACCTATCTCTTGAGTTTTTCTCGCCCCCTTCTAATTGTCATTTTCATCTACATTCATGTCAAATCATTACATACCTACAATATAAACATATATATATATATATATATATATATATATATATGTGTGTGTGTGTGTAGGTATTTTTGTTGACGTGTAGAGAACGATACCAATATAGAGGGCATATCATCGTGGCTTGGCTTTGCGGCCAAGAATCTTTGTAAGGATTGCATACCAACTGCAAGTCTGCGAGAGACAGATTTATCCACTTAGGGTGCAGGGGAGGGAGTGGGGGTAGGAGGAGGCTCCGAGCTGACGATGCTGCTTTCTTGCCTCTACTCCGATTCTGTGGTTAAATTCTGTGGGGAACATTGCCTTGATGATCTTATGGGGGCTATGCTTTCCATTTGTGGCAGTTGATTCGACTGGAGGTGAGGGTCTTTTTTCAGTACATAATATATATATATATATATATATATATATATATATATATATATATATGATTTCCGTTCCCTTCCACCTTTTCTTTTTCCTCTGCTCTTTTTCTTCCTTCTTCTCTTTCCCTCACTTCTTTCTTCTTCTTCACCTTCCCTTCTCTCATCTCCTTCCCCTCCTCCCCTCCATCTCTGCTTCCCTCCTCCCCTCCATCTCTGCTTCCCTCCTCCCCTCCATCTCTGCTTCCCTCCTCCCCTCCATCTCTGCTTCCCTCCTCCCCTCCATCTCTGCTTCCCTCCTCCCCTCCATCTCTGCTTCCCTCCTCCCCTCCATCTCTGTTTCCCTCCTCCCCTCCATCTCTGTTTCCCTCCTCCCCTCCATCTCTGTTTCCCTCCTCCCCTCCATCTCTCCTTCCTTCTATCCTTCCTCCCCTCCATCTCTCCTTCCTTCTATCCTTCCTCCCCTCCATCTCTCCTTCCTTCTATCC
The DNA here is from genome assembly GCA_963457665.1 of Thysanoteuthis rhombus. Classification (NCBI taxonomy): domain Eukaryota; kingdom Metazoa; phylum Mollusca; class Cephalopoda; order Oegopsida; family Thysanoteuthidae; genus Thysanoteuthis; species Thysanoteuthis major. The sequence goes on from OY735224.1 coordinate 52,387,611, forward strand.
TTCCTCCCCTCCATCTCTCCTTCCTTCTATCCTTCCTCCCCTCCATCTCTCCTTCCTTCTATCCTTCCTCCCCTCCATCTCTCCTTCCTTCTATCCTTCCTCCCCTCCATCTCTCCTTCCTTCTATCCTTCCTCCCCTCCATCTCTCCTTCCTTCTATCCTTCCTCCCCTCCATCTCTCCTTCCTCCCCTCCATCTCTCCTTCCTCCCTTTCCTTCTATCTCTCTTTCCTTCCATCTCTCCATTTTCCTTTCTCTCTTTTCCTTCCTTTTTCCTCTCCTTCCCTTTTCCCTCCCCTTCCGTCTCCCCTCTCCTCCTCATTTGTCCTTTTAGATCCCCCCCTCTAATATTGCCTTTAGTCCCCCCCCCAATATACATCTGAATTTATTTGCTGTGAAATAACGACTCATGAAATGATCAAATTTGATTAACAATTCTCTGGCTTCAAGGAACGAGTTTTTCGCAATTTCTCGCTCTCTCAATATGAAGATAAACAATAAAAGTTGACAGATGTGTTGATTTATATCGGGGAAGTAGAGATCTAAATTGCGAAGAAAAATTTGGAGTTAATCCATTTATTTTATTGATTAAATCATTTATTTCAGATGATTAATCAGGTTCACACTAATTGATATATATTGCCCTGACAAAATCATAAGTAAAGACCAGCCCTTTTAAGGTGCGGTTCATGATATGATAAGTGGATGGTGGATCCCAAAGTATCAATTTAGCTCCAAAATAGCTAGATCTAGCTCCTGCTCTAAATGTGTTTTCCTCAAATTTTTCACTTCCACATGGTCAAATTACCACCTTAATTTTTTATATATATATATATATATATATATATATAACATAGCTGACAACAAAACTCACCCACAATGCATCACTCCTGGCAGTGGACTCTGGTTCCACATGGTACATTTTAATACACACTCACATAGCACACACCACTGATGATGGGAAGAATCTTGAAACATGTATGGACTATTGACATATAAGGATTAATAAACCTTACCACCAAACACTTCACTTCCGAGTCTGTCTCACTCTCTAAGTACACATTATATATATATATATATATATATATATATATATATATGTTATTGAGTATTGGATATCAGATATAACAGAAAGATTATACTTAGCATTATATTACTTTGAAGCTCTTATTTGAAATGATATCCCGTTATTATGGCAAATTTATCATTTGGCCCAGACAGCGTAAATAGAATAAACAATCGTAGAAAATGTGGCTGCCACAAGAATCAAACCTGCAACCAACATGGTAGCTAATTCGACGTAGCATTGCTCTTACCATTGGGCTAAACAGTTGCCAGTAATGCCAAGACAGAAATAAATTTTAAATAAATTTTAAACCCCGAATTCTCATTTTGGGATTGTTCTAGGTCCATATCTGCTCTATTTAAATACATATGTGTATATTTAAGGAATGGAAATGTGTGTGTGTTGGTTACTAAATATATGTGTGTGTGTGTGTGCTGGTTGCTAAGTGTGTGTGTGTGTGTGTGTGCTGGTTGCTAAATGTGTGTGTGTGTGTGTGCTGGTTGCTAAGTGTGTGTGTGTGTGTGTGTGCTGGTTGCTAAATGTGTGTGTGTGTGTGCTGGTTGCTAAATGTGTGTGTGTGTGTGCTGGTTGCTAAGTGTGTGTGTGTGTGTGTGTGTGCTGGTTGCTAAATGTGTGTGTGTGTGTGTGCTGGTTGCTAAATGTGTGTGTGTGTGTGCTGGTTGCTAAGTGTGTGTGTGTGTGTGTGTGCTGGTTGCTAAATGTGTGTGTGTGTGTGTGCTGGTTGCTAAGTGTGTGTGTGTGTGTGTGTGTGCTGGTTGCTAAATGTGTGTGTGTGTGTGCTGGTTGCTAAATGTGTGTGTGTGTGTGTGCTGGTTGCTAAGTGTGTGTGTGTGTGTGTGTGTGTGCTGGTTGCTAAATGTGTGTGTGTGTGTGTGCTGGTTGCTAAGTGTGTGTGTGTTGGGTACTGACCTTGTGTGTTGTTGCTTGTGCTAATTTACCCACCCACAACAAAAACCTATGAGAAGAGAAGAAATGACTTCACATCAAGATGGAAACTGAACTTAGAAGTACCCGGTTTAAAGATAAATCTTCCAGTTTTACCAAAACAAACGGATATTCTTGTTAAGTGATCAAGGTGTATTTCACATTCACTAGAAAATGCTATTATTATCAGAAAACCGCGACAAATAACATCACTGTGAATTTAAGCCTTCTGTATAACTATAACGGGCTGGACATGCTGCAAGAATGTTAGACAACTGCTCAACATCATGACTCACAACATGGATCCCCTGAGATTATTAGCGAAATTGTGGTCGACAGAAAATAAGATGACGTGACCCAAAACAGCACTTATTGTAAAAAAACAAAACAAAAAACAAACAAACAAACAAACAAACATTTTTTGATGGTTCCAAGTGGTCAATTCATGCAAATTTTCAATGTTGAACCCCTAACGATGTGACCGGGAGTGCCTGGACACACAGACACGTAGAAAGATAGATAGACAGGGGCACTCTGTGAGAGAAGAATCCATAGCCCTCTTGGCTGGTTGGTCAGGCCATTTGCGGGGCTATGGTGCATTGATAATCGCATTATGAACACATCCGTTAAAAAAATGATGCTTTCTTAGGGCTTTGAAAGTGATGTCCGTTTACTCTGATTCTCAAACAGCAAATGAATAATAAACAAACAGGTCTGGTTAGTCACTCAATAGAAACTGTCACGTGACCAATGTCTTTTGACAGTTGGGGGAGATCAATAAAAATAAAGTTGGAATAAGGGTGATCAATAAACAAGTTACTTCTCATGACTTTTGTTGAATCACCAGAATTTTCAAAAAAACAGGCGAACACAAACCAGTGACCAATTTAGTATAAACTTACATCGTAAACTGAACTCCCCCTCCAATAAAAACCTATTTAGGGGTTTAAAAAGACAAACAAAACTAAAACGTTTTTTTTCTAGACATAATGACTCAATAATGAGATTTTTTTTAGCCCTGTAGCTCTATTGGTGAGGCCTGTACACGCATTACACACATACCTCGCCTGGCAGCGGGACTGACCTAGAAACTGAAGAAACTTATTTTGACAGTTTTGGTTGACACTTTCTAAGAAGTACTCGTTGATTACATCTGTTTAAAACCTTTATTCTCTCATGGCTTTCAAAGTGACATCCGTTTCAAAAGAATATGATCGTACGATCACATAAAGAGAGGATAGAAAAGCTAGTGCTACTAGTTTCAGTAGCAGCAGTTATAGTGGAATGTTGAACCTGCGATCCAAATCCCTAAAAGGCTAATTATCGGAAAGGTAGCTCTTGAGTTGGAAAGGAAGATGTTTTGGTTAGGGGAGAAATAAGAAACCGTCAACTGTTACTGTCAACATAGTCTTCTTCAGTATTTAATTGGGTCTGGATGGCTATGTAAGTATCAAGTGCATAGGCCATACCAAAGAAGCAAGGGGATGGGTAAAAAATCCAACAATTGCATCATTTTTTAAATCAGAAACTGTTAATCAAACCTGTTGCCAAAATTGTCAACATAGATTTCTTCAGTTTTCAAGTTGGTCTGGCTGGCTATACATATGTAAAGGGTATAGGTCATAACCAATGAAACTAGAGGTTTACAAAATTCAACAATCACATCTTGCGTCTGGAAAAATGTATTTTTTTTTTTCTGAAAATTCCCTTACGCCAAATAGGTTTTTAGTTGAGGTTTCAATTTACTATGTAAGTTCAAAGTACATCGGTCTACAATTTATACCCGATAGCATTCATACTTTTTTTTTTAATTCAGAATTTTTTAGTGATCCCTGCTCAACAAAATCCAGAGGACCAACTTATTCATTGATCACCTTTTTTTCCAATTTTTTGTTTGATCATCCCCAACATTACTTGCTGCCAAAAGAGGTCGACTATGCAGTGGTTCCTTTTTGAGTGACTAACCGGACCTGTTTGTTTTTTTTTGTTTGCTTTTTGAAAATCAGTAAACGGACATCACTTTCAAAGCTCTAAGGAAGCAACGTTTTTCGACGGATGTAATCATAATGTGATTATCGAATCACTGTGGCCCTAATAATAGCCCGACCAACCAGCTAGGAGGGCTATGGATTCTTCTCTCTTCGAGTGTCTTTGTGTATGTCTGTCTATCTGCTTGGGTGCTCCTGATCACATTTTGGGGGCCACAACCTTGAAATTTTGCATGAGTACATCACAAGTCACCCTCTAAAAAAACGTTATTTTCGGTTTTTCAAAAAAAATGTTTATAGGGTCTCTTAATTTTTTTTTTTTTTTTCTGAAAAATTCAGACTTTTTAATGATCACTTCCCAACAAAATGCGAGGAAAGTAACTTGTTTATTAATCATCCCTTTCCCCAATACTTCTTTAATGGCTTGCTGCCAAAAGATGCTGGTCATGTGACTGTTTCTATTGAGTGACTAACCAGACTTGTTCAATTTTTCTATCTAATCAGATTATATTCAAAATCAAATTTCTCGGCATATGTAATTTTCTGTCTGATCAGATGTCGAGCATGAAGTATCATGTGGTTTACCCACATGGAAAATGGAATCATATCCTTTGGAAAGGCATGAAACCTCTCTTCTCCCCCCCCGTCCAGCTATGGGTAATATAACAGAGCAGACAATTCTTTAACCATAGTTAGCAATCTGTCTTAGCAAAATTTTTTCTTATATATATATATATATATATATGTGTGTGTGTGTGTGCGTTGGTAAGATGACAATTGGAAGGTAAATAGTAATTCAAAAGATAAAACAAGTGTTATATACTGAAAATTTTTATTATCAATTTTACAATATATAAATCATGTCATACTTGCAATTCATTTTATATTGGATATTATCAAATTGTATTGTACATAAGATGTTATTTTATACTAATCATTTATTTTTTTGAAACACAGGCCTCACTTATATAGGTTACCCTAGAAATGTATTCAATGATGAGGGATCAGTAAGCATAACAACTGATGTTGCTTCTATTGAGTGTTCATGCATGTGAATATTAAATCCATTGTGTTGTTTTTAATCTCAGACTGCATGCAAACAAACTCATGATATCATCTTGAAGAATACTAATTACACAAAAAATGTCTTCTGAGTTGATTTTCTGTATATTCGACTGAAGAATTTGACAATTTTTTCCAGTAACCTTTAAGCTAATTATTCCATATCATATACCATCTTGCTTCCATCAGTTTTTTCCTTTAAATTATCAAATAAATTAGCCTTGTACATATGGTTGAATGAAACTGAACAATAATAAAATATACTGCCAACATGTACATATGTATTAAGTAGATCTTAGTTGAAAAAAAAAATGTACTCAATACTATTAATAGAGCCGTTATCAAATAAAGTATTTTTTTCCCATGGCTCATTAATGATTGCATATTCTGTTTCACTTGAAAAAGATTTTCAAGTGAAACAGAATAAAATCTGTAATGAGCCAAGGAAAAAAATCTTTCCCCATCTTTTTTTTTTCTTAGTATTTTGATTATATATATATATATATATATATATATATATATATATATATATATATATATATATATATATATATATATCTCAAATCAAGAAACTGTTTGGCTTAATGGTGAGTGCAATGCTATATTGAAGCGGCTACCCTATAGGTCACAGGTAGATTTCTGCTACAGCAGCCCAATTTTCTCTAATTGTTTATTCTATTATTCTGTTGTCTAGGCCAAATGACACGTTACCAGTGTAATGATGGTTGATCATTTGAATATAATATAATGCAGTTTATAATCAATATCATATATATATATATATATATATGGATTCACTGCACAAACACAGTAATGTTTCTATCCTGTTTGGGCTTCTTCAGGCAAATGGTTAGATTTATTTTTGATCACTGTCTAGGATGTTTTTGAGGATGTGTCTATTTTTCTGTTTGGAGAACCTTCCTCTTATTCTACTTATAAATCTTTTTTTTTCTCCCTGTTTTAGTCGTTGGTCACTGCTTGTTTTGTTTTACATAGTGGAGATAAATTACTGTCTGGTAGTTATTAATTAGCAGGGGATACTGTAGACACTTTCTTTATCAGTGTGTTGTTAAACCATCAGCTCTTTGTGGTAAGTATCCTCTCAGGAAATATTTTATCACTTTTACCTACTCGCCAGGGATGGGGTTCACTTTTACCTACTCGCCAGGGATGGGGTTCACTTTTACCTACTCGCCAGGGATGGGGTTCACTTTTACCTACTCGCCAGGGATGGGGTTCACTTTTACCTACTCGCCAGGGATGGGGTTCACTTTTACCTACTCGCCAGGGATGGGGTTCACTTTTACCTACTCGCCAGGGATGGGGTTCACTTTTACCTACTCGCCAGGGATGGGGTTCACTTTTACCTACTCGCCAGGGATGGGGTTCACTTTTACCTACTCGCCAGGGATGGGGTTCACTTTTACCTACTCGCCAGGGTTGGGGTTCACTTTTACCTACTCGCCAGGGTTGGGGTTCACTTTTACCTACTCGCCAGGGTTGGGGTTCACTTTTACCTACTCCCCAGGGTTGGGGTTCACTTTTACCTGACCTTATTTGTTTGTTGAATTTTTTTTATATACATATATATTCTAGGTTTGGTTTGTTTTTATACATCGAAGATAATTATGAAAAGGTGATCGAATTATTCCTGAAGTGGCTGGGGGCACAAAATAATAATACTGTTAATAGTAATGCTGCTACTACTATTTTTAATAATGAGAGGAATAAGGCAGTTAAGGTGATTAATTATCTTATACCTGTATATGGGGTATCAAATTATGTTCTTTAATAGAAAAAAGAAATATATATATATATAAAAGTCACGTGGCTATTTCTATTGAGTGATAAGAAGAAAATTCAATTTGTCTTCTGTTTTAAAACTCCTGTTGCTGGAAATAATTTATTCAATCAAATTTGTTGACGTGATATTAACAATTACAATGAAAGAATCTGAAGGATTTCAGAGCTTTCTGCAGAATTCATCGGCATCAGACAACATTCATTTCCCCAAATTAATTGGAAAATTTAGAATGGAATTTGCTTGTCGGTAACTTTAAGTACTCTTAAGGGCTCATTTGTTGGGCAAAGGTTTGGAATAAGCAGTGCAGTTGGAGGATCTGTCACAATTTAATAAGCGGGAGGGGTATAAGCCAGCGTGGGTGATGGGGAAACTATGATCAATGACACAATTTAGTAGAATCAAAACAGAACAAAGTCATTTAAGAAAGATCTATAGTAAAGATTAGTTGAGCACTTGGGAAGTAAAAACGTACAGTATTGAAAGGAACAAGGAAATTGTTTTGTTTACAAAAGAAAATTCAACTGAAAAGTCTTTTGGGGAGGAGGGTACAGAATCGTGAAATCACTGAAATTTGCGGTTATAATTAAACTTGGTTTTACCAAATTCTCCCCCGCAACGTTCTTTGATTGTTGTTTTTTGATGGGAAAATTTTGAAAAATCTTCTGTTGTCCTCCTTCCTGACTATTAGTGAGAAGAGTGTAGAGATGGACTCTCGGAAATTAATTAGTTGGGGATAGGTTGCAATTAGGCTCCTGTGAGTACTAATTGAAATTAAATTAACCAATAGGAAAGTACTACAACATATTTTTAGACCAATCAAAATGCTCTGTAATTAAATTTGCAAGAAGCTGTTTGAAGCTGGCAGATTTGCTCTGATATTTAGCAAAAGACTATCTGAAGTAGCGAACATCAGAATTCAACTGTCTCACTCGGAACAAACATGTTTTCTACATTTATAAACACCAGGGTGTAGCTGGAGATTGGGAGGGGGGCTCCTCAAGGGGCCCCTTCCTCAAACTTTTAGTGCATAGGCTCCCAAGGGTCCACAAACATATTATTGGGGGTCTGTGGGCAGACTTTCCAAAAGCTTTAGGTCTAAGCTTGTTGAATAGTCGGTCCTTTCAAAAGCTGTGACATAGCTAGATATTCGAGGGGCCTGGGTAGAGGGGCTGGCTCCTGGAGGGGGCCTCCCGCTTCAACTTTTTGTGAGATTTGTTATTTTATTACGTTAGTCGGTGAACTACAATTCACAAAGCTTTTGGGGGAACCCTTTCCATTGGAGACCCTGGGAGGGGGATTTTAAACTCTCCCCTCCCTCAGCTACACTCTTGCTTACAAACAGAGTCTAATTACAAATGTCACTAGATGTGTAATGTTCAGTTCCTTGAATAATACCTTCCTTTTCAGTGAAAGAACATTTATTATGTTCGGAGCAGTTTCTTCCTATGATATCCAACAAGTAAAGGCTCCAAAAACTATTGTCAAGAATCACACACACAAAACACGCTATCTTACATCACCATTCAGTGAATTGAATTGCACAAAACATTCAGCATTATCAACAAAAGGACGTGAACACATCATTGTGCAGAAACTGAGGGTTCCCTCAATGTGCATTGCATTGTGGGACTTGTAGTTAAACCACCGATTTAAACACCAAGTGTTATTAAGGAAATTTAAGAGAAAACACGGAAAAAATCCAGTCCTTTTATCAGATAAATAGTGGAAATAATATTGAAATCCAATATACAGTTGTTATTCTGTAATTTAGAACTGTGTTTGCTTGTTGAAGTTTTTGCAAATTTTGTTATGCAAAATTGCAGACACTTTGTTTATTTAGATTATAATGAAATTTTAGACGAGGCTTTTTTTTTTCTAAATATCTTGTTTTAAAAAAGGGAAAACACGCAATTCTCTCTCGGATTTTTCTCCAATCTTTGTTTTTTCTAATGAGGTGGAGATTCTGATGATTAAATTAAATTTTCATACGATTTTTAAGTTGTTATTTGTCACTGTCATTTCTCTCTTTAATCTGTTTGCGCGCAAAGCATTATGGGATTAGAGTCACCTTATCTATCACCTCTAAAAAAATAAACCAAATTCTAAATTGTATGAAATTTAATTTTATCATCAGAAGCTTTCTTTGTTGATTTTAATTTTGCATTGTGAAATTTGCAAAAAAAACTTCAACGCTCAGCACATCTAGACCTTTTTAAATTACAAAATATCAACTATTTATTTGATTTTAGTAAAATTTTCATTACTTATTTGATAACGGACAAGATTTTCCCCCATATTTCCTAATAACACTCCGTGTTTAAATCGGTGGATTAACAAGTTCCATAATGCAATGCACACCAAATGAAAGGGAACTCTCCATTGAGTTTGATTCCCAGTTCAAACTGCTTCTATCACTTTTTCTCTCTTAGAAACCTGAATCCAATTCTCTCTACATTTCATCACATCTTAATCTTGGTCTTGTCACTGGGATTTATTTCTCTACCATTTCATTCTGCCTCCGTAGGTATCTCCAACTTGACACAATATCTACACATCAACTTCAAACAAATATGAAATTCGTAACCATTGGCTGTCACCCAGATAGTGAATCACAATAGCGAATCGCTATAATCCTTGAAATCAATTTTTTCTTCTTTGTCCTCCAAAGGGGTTGCTGGATTAATAGAGTTACTGGATGAAAGAGGTTGCTGGATTAACTTAGAAGTAATGCTTACAGGACCATGATTGTCAGTAAGTGTAAATCAAACCAGTGCACGAACAGAACAAATACTTAGACAGAATTTAGGTTATGAAAGCTAAGCCGGAGGAGAAAATTATATAAAGTATGTTCGATGGCGGTATTAGGATATGGGGGCTGATGGGTACTGCTTAATTGAATATTTCTTTTTATCCTTAAATATTTTGATTGGATTTTTAAAAAACAAAATTATTAAAGACGCTTTTTGTGTTTGTGTATATGAACTATAAGTACATACTTGGTCAAAGTGTTACCCTTTTCTGCTCCGAAAAAATGATATGAGCATCTTAAGTATTTCTATTATTATTCGGACTATCCTCATCTTGGTTGTTTTTCATACAATGTTTCGGCCGTTGTACTCTATGTGTAGTGGTTACAGAATCAGACAAAATTACTGCAAGTAATCTGATGGTTCTAGGTTCAATCCCAGTGTGAGACAATTATAATACTACTAATGCTAAGATGGGGGTGCGGTCAATATACCCCCGTCGGTTAAATAAAGGGTTTGGTTCATTACTTCCCCACAACTACCAGATGATACCTGATAAAGGCTGTACAGTACAACGGCCGAAACGTTGTATGAAAAACAACCAAGATGAGGATTGTCCAAATAATAATAGAAATAATAATAAAACCTCATTCCAAAAATTCAGATATATACTAACAAAACATTGTTTGAAAATCCTGAACTTATTCTTCAGGCTGTACAGTGATACCAGATGAAGGCCGTAGAGTTCAACGGCCGAAACGTTGTATGAAAAACAACCAAGATGAGGATAGTCCGAATAATAATAGAAATAATGATAATACCTCATCTCAAAAATTCAGAGATGCTCTAGCATCTCAAGTAGATTTATTATGACAAGATGAAGCCTGGTTATTCGGACCCCCAAGATAGATTGTCAGTCACAGCCACGTGATTAAAAAGAAAGCTGGAAGAAAGAAGGTTAGATGGTTATTTAGTTCTGGTATCAAGTCAAAGAAGAAGCTTGGTTTATTTAGTGAAAGATGTAGCGACAGAAGGAGGACATTGGCTGATTAGTTAAGGGACCAAAGGTTGGTCTCCAGTAGGGAGAGTGGTAGAGTGGAGTGACAGATATTCACTGTTGGCTGCTGGCCACTGGCTCATGGCAGTAGAAGGACTGATAAACCTCTCTCTCTTCTCTTCTCTCTCTCTCTCATTCCCACTGTGAGTAAGGATTTCGTTTGGTCTTCAAACAAAGACTATCAATGTTGTTAGCTGACTTTCCATTGAAAATATATTGATTCCTTTTGTTGAATTCAAAATTGTGAACATACTTTTGTCGCCTGAACATAAGATTACTGTATATGTTGACTACTAAAGATTGAAGGGAACATTGCTCACAAGGGGTGATTGGTGATTCTATAGCTTGACACAGTTATCAGCCTGATTTTGATCAGAAATTTTTGTTGTATAATGTTTGGTGTAAGATGATCTCTGGAGAAGCATTGGGTTAAGCACATTTACAAGAAAAGAGATTATGTTGAAAAATGAATATCCGTTGGGGTTGAATAAATTCCTCTTTTCCATCATTAGATTTATTGACCTACCTACATATATTCCTTTGCTGTGGCAGAAAAATATCTGCTATATCTATTGTCAGTCCTGACAAATTGAAGCTATTTGAAACTATCTCCCAAAACTGTCAATATAGTTTTCTTTAGGTTTTAAGCTAGTCTGGCTGGCTATGTATATATGTATGACCTGTGGAGGCTGTATCGTTATAGCTAAAGGGCTGAAAAGGTGGACATTTGCTTGTATTATGTCTAGAAAAACATTTTTTTATAAAATTACCCTCCCTATGGGTTTTTAGGGGGTGGCAGTTTGCAATGTATGTCTTTGTTAAATTGATCCCTCATTTTGTGTCAGTCTGTTCTGATTTTTTTTCACTGCTCATGAAAGACCCGAGATGTAACTTATTCATTGATGAACCCCTTTTTTGAATTTTAAAATTTTTTAATTGATCATCCCCAACGTTGAATGCTGCCAAAAGACATAGGTTATGCGATGGTTTCTATTGATTGATTAACCAGACCTGTTATTTTCTTTTTTTTTTTCTAGTCACGAGTTGTGCATCAACAGAGGGGTGAACGGAATTTTCACACGTTTTACCAGGTAAGTAATTTTCTGTCTTTATATTTTCTCACCTTCATGACCGAAATCATTGTAATTGATCCTCTTTCTGAGATTTCGTTTTGGCGAACGCCTGTCCAAGTTTGGAGTTGAATTTGTTTTCCTACCATTACAAGAATAAAGGCTTTACCGTCACAGTCAATGATTGAACAACTGTAGCGTCAAAATTTGAAGTCCTCTAAAGAAAAAGTCGCTTTGAAGAATAAATATGACCAGAATAAATTCTATTATTGACATCTCTGGCGTTTTCAACCGGAAAAAAATACGGTGAAAAAAAAAACATTTAGTAGTTTTAGAAAGGGTTTAGTGGAGTACTGATGCCAATTTTCCAGTCTGTAGACAAAACGGTGTGGCCAGGATTGCTGAAATACAAATACACAGGCATATAAAAAAGGGTGCAATCCTTTGCCATCTTTGGTGGCTCCAGTTGTTCAATGATGGTGCAGCGCAATTGTTTTATGTGATCCCTGCTTAACTATTACTTAAGGAGCTGGAGGGCTGAAAATTTAAACTCCTTATGTATAGAGAAAACGTCTTCCTTTTTAGAAAAAAAATTTCCCCTCAAAATAAGTTTTTAAGGGAAGGAGTTCAATTTAAGATTAAGTTTATGCTAAATCAGTCCCTCATTTAGGGTCTGGCTGTGTTCATGCTTGTTTTGTTGAAAATTCAAACTTTTTTTAGTGATCCCTGCCCAACAAAAGGGTGAGAGAACTGATTTACTCATTGATCATTCCCAACACAGAATGCTGCCAAACGTTTTCCATTTGGTAACCTTCAGGAAGTTTTGAGTTCATACTATGATTTTCATGAAAATTCCAAGAATCGTATTTTTTTTTTTTAAGTTTTTTTTTTGTGCGAAAAAACGGGCAAAGATGTTCGTTTCATGTTTTGACTCACAATTTTTTTTCCAGCTTTTGTACGGAGCCACTGATGGCAAACTGTCCGAGATGGGACTCAAACGAAACCCCAGCATGTATCATTTTATCAACCAAGGTGGAGATCCAAAGGTAAAAGTTGAATTCTTTCATCTTAAAAAGGTTTCGGGAGAGCATATCATTTTTCTTATATTTTTTTTCCATTATATTAATACTGTAAAAATCGTTCCCTCTAAGCCGTGTGCGTGTGTGCACACATGTTTTGCAACCAGTGCACAGAGAAAAATTCTGTTAATAGCTTACTGGGCTTTATTGAAAAAAAATATTGATTCCGTTCGTCGAATCCAAAAGTGCGTACTTATTTTCGTGACTGGGGAGAAACTTGTACTACATAAGGTTTCTGCGACCACTGACTAAGAAAAATGATTGGAACGTTGATTGTAAACCATGATCATTTATTAGTATGTACCCATAAAAAATGAAGGTTATTACTATATGAATTGGCACTACGAGACAGAAAGCTGTCGTATTAGATACTTTATTTCCAATGACTCAAGTATCTAATTTTTATTTTTTAAATTTTTTTATTTTCAAAGTCACAAGTCCATTGAATGAGTGATCAGGTATAAAGTCTCAAGACAAAATGCTATATAAGAAAAGTCACTGATGATATTGTGTAATATGAATAAAAAGTCAGTGGAAAAAACTTGTTTCATCAAAAAGAGGACTTATTTCACTACAAAAAAAAATTGAATGAATATTATTTTATTAAAAAAGAATTAGGAGGAATGTACAGCCAAGGCATGTAATTTTTGATTTGACCATTCTAAAATTTTGAGTCATTCTTATTCAGTTGTAATTGTAATTTTAAAAAATTCTTTTTCTTTTTTTGTGCGTGCTGAGATAATTGCAATATTTTATAAACAATCATTATTATTATTCGCATCTTCACACCAGTTGCCTGGTGGTCTCCACTGGGGGCTGAGTGACTGCAAATCTCCCTAAGTCTCCAGTCCTCCTCTCCACACTTTTACAGTGGCAGTGGACTGGTTCCACATGGTACATTTTAATACACACTCACACAGCGCACACCACTGATGATGGGAAGAATCCCGAAACAAGTATGGACTATTGACTTATAAGGATTAATAAACCTTACCACCAAAAACTTCACTCCTGAGTCTGTCCTCAGTAGTGCTGTGGTTTACAGTTTCACACCAGTTGTCCGGTGGTTATCACTGAAGGCTGAGTGACAGAAAGTCTCATTAAGTCTTCAGTCATTCTCTCATATATTCCTCACCTATCAAAGCAGTGCTGTGGTTTGTATCGCCTTCACCATAACTTTTTTTGACTCCAAGCTGGTAGCAATGGTTGAACAGCCAAGAAAAATATATAGCAAAGGCAGCTCAAATCACAGCGCTGATATGACAGACGAGGACGATGTGAGAGGATGGCTGGAGATCTGAGAAGACTTACTGTCACTCAACCTAAAGCGATAACTACCCAGCAACTGGTGTGAAACCGTAATCCACAGCACTACAGTGGACTGTGAGAGTGAGAAAAGGAAGATTGGAGATTTGCTGTCACTCAGTCCCCAGCGATGATCACAAGTTTAACCATTTGATAAAAATTGGGGGCCAGAAACGTCTCTATCTAACAACTGTGCTTACCCCTTCTCGTTTGGAGGTCATAAAGATGGCTTCAGTTAGGAGAGAGACTCACTCACTCACTCTCTTGATGACTCTTTCTTCTTTTAGTCGCTTACACTGTGTTCTTTTGACACATTAAAATTTTCTCAAGGTCTGTTATCATAACAAATAGTATCATATTTTTTACTACAACCCTTTTAATTATTTAGAGCTCTGTTAATCTCATTTCACATGGACCGATCCATTATAAGTTTTAGGGTATAACAGGAATCAGACAGAACAGACAACCAACCAATTATCCTAATGGACATACCAATATGCATGAATGACTTTTATACGGATGAATTTTGAATTCTATTCTCCTGAATCTGAATTTTTAGTTTATTCACAGCTGCTTTGACAGCCCGCATTAATTTGTGACGAGAAGTAATTAAAAAAATCAAGATGAAGGATAATAATTAGAAATTGATAACTTGCCATCAGAGTCAATAATTGAATAACTGTCCTGTCAAATTTTGAAGTCATGTAGAGAAAATTCAATCAAAAAATGAATATGGTCAGAATGAATTCTATCCATGACATCATTAACGTTCTCCTCTGGAATACACCTGAAATAGAGTAAAAGAAAAAAACATCTAGAAAATATCTAGATTCTGGACGATCTAGACGTTCTTAATAAACCCGTTGGGAAAAAAGCCCAGAAATGGTCAAAGCTTCGACTTCACCGCCAAATAAAGGTTTTTAGAATGAGTCTAGGATGCTGATTTTAAAGTCTGTAGACAAAAAGATATGGGTAAGAGCAGTGGAACACACGCACACATTTATAGAAATAAAAAATAGAAATAGAACCCATTGTCACCTTTGGTGGCTATGGTGGTTCAGATACTATACAATATATTTTTACTTTTTTTTTTTTGTTCCTGGGTAGTGAGTGTTATTTTCTGATTGCTTATGTGTAGAAAGTATAGAAAATGACTATTAATCCCTTGAAACTTTGCTTTTGTGACCAGGACAGTGATATTCATATGTAATTGGTCCTGGGTAGTGAGTGTTATTTTCTGATTGCTTATGTGTAGAAAGTATAGAAAATGGCTATTATTCCCTTCAAACTTTGCTTTTGTGACCAGGACAGTGATATTCATATGTAATTGGTCCTGGGTAGTGAGTGTTATTTTCTGATTGCTTATGTGTAGAAAGTAGAGAAAATGGCTATTATTCCCTTCAAACTTTGCTTTTGTGACCAGGACAGTGATATTCATATGTAATTGGTCCTGGGTAGTGAGTGTTATTTTCTGATTGCTTAAGTGTAAAAAGTATAGAAAATGGCTAATATTCCCTTCAAACTTTGCTTTTGTGACCAGGACGGTGATATTCATATGTAATTGGTCCTGGGTAGTGAGTGTTATTTTCTGATTGCTTATGTGCAGAAAGTATAGAAAATGGCTATTATTCCCTTCAAACTTTGCTTTTGTGACCAGGACAGTGATATTCATATGTAATTGGTCCTGGGTAGTGAGTGTTATTTTCTGATTGCTTATGTGTAGAAAGTATAGAAAATGGCTATTATTCCCTTCAAACTTTGCTTTTGTCACCAGGACAGTGATATTCATATGTAATTGGTCCTGGGTAGTGAGTGTTATTTTCTGATTGCTTATGTGTAGAAAGTATAGAAAATGGCTATTATTCCCTTCAAACTTTGCTTTTGTCACCAGGACAGTGATATTCATTTGTAATTGGTCCTGGGTAGTGAGTGTTATTTTCTGATTGCTTATGTGTAGAAAGTAAAGAAAATGGCTATTATTCCCTTCAAACTTTGCTTTTCTGACCAGGACAGTGATATTCATATGTAATTG
This sequence comes from Thysanoteuthis rhombus, assembly GCA_963457665.1. NCBI lineage: Eukaryota > Metazoa > Mollusca > Cephalopoda > Oegopsida > Thysanoteuthidae > Thysanoteuthis > Thysanoteuthis major. The sequence continues at coordinate 52,403,763 of OY735224.1, forward strand.
GTCCTGGGTAGTGAGTGTTGTTTTCTGATTGCTTATAAGTAGAAGGTATAGAAAATGGCTATTATTCCCTTCAAACTTTGCTTTTATGACCAGGACAGTGATATTCATTTGTAATTGGTCCTGGGTAATGAGTGTTATTTTCTGATTGCTTATGTGTAGAAAGTATAGAAAATGGCTATTATTCCCTTCAAACTTTGCTTTTATGACCAGGACAGTGATATTCATATGTAATTGGTCCTGGGTAATGAGTGTTATTTTCTGATTGCTTATGTGTAGAAAGTATAGAAAATGGCTATTATTCCCTTCAAACTTTGCTTTTGTCACCAGGACAGTGATATTCATATGTAATTGGTCCTGGGTAGTGAGTGTTATTTTCTGATTGCTTATGTGTAGAAAGTATAGAAAATGGCTATTATTCCCTTCAAACTTTGCTTTTGTCACCAGGACAGTGATATTCATATGTAATTGGTCCTGGGTAATGAGTGTTATTTTCTGATTGCTTATGTGTAGAAAGTATAGAAAATGGCTATTATTCCCTTCAAACTTTGCTTTTATGACCAGGACAGTGATATTCATTTGTAATTGGTCCTGGGTAGTGAGTGTTATTTTCTGATTGCTTATGTGTAGAAAGTATAGAAAATGGCTATTATTCCCTTCAAACTTTGCTTTTGTGACCAGGACAGTGATATTCATTTGTAATTGGTCCTGGGTAATGAGTGTTATTTTCTGATTGCTTATGTGTAGAAAGTATAGAAAATGGCTATTATTCCCTTCAAACTTTGCTTTTATGACCAGGACAGTGATATTCATATGTAATTGGTCCTGGGTAATGAGTGTTATTTTCTGATTGCTTATGTGTAGAAAGTATAGAAAATGGCTATTATTCCCTTCAAACTTTGCTTTTATGACCAGGACAGTGATATTCATATGTAATTGGTCCTGGGTAATGAGTGTTATTTTCTGATTGCTTATGTGTAGAAAGTATAGAAAATGGCTATTATTCCCTTCAAACTTTGCTTTTATGACCAGGACAGTGATATTCATATGTAATTGGTCCTGGGTAATGAGTGTTATTTTCTGATTGCTTATGTGTAGAAAGTATAGAAAATGGCTATTATTTCCTTCAAACTTTGCTTTTGTGACCAGGACAGTGATATTCATATGTAATTGGTCCTGGGTAATGAGTGTTATTTTCTGATTGCTTATGTGTAGAAAGTATAGAAAATGGCTATTATTCCCTTCAAACTTTGCTTTTATGACCAGGACAGTGATATTCATTTGTAATTGGTCCTGGGTAATGAGTGTTATTTTCTGATTGCTTATGTGTAGAAAGTATAGAAAATGGCTATTATTTCCTTCAAACTTTGCTTTTGTGACCAGGACAGTGATATTCATATGTAATTGGTCCTGGGTAATGAGTGTTATTTTCTGATTGCTTATGTGTAGAAAGTATAGAAAATGGCTATTATTCCCTTCAAACTTTGCTTTTATGACCAGGACAGTGATATTCATTTGTAATTGGTCCTGGGTAATGAGTGTTATTTTCTGATTGCTTATGTGTAGAAAGTATAGAAAATGGCTATTATTCCCTTCAAACTTTGCTTTTATGACCAGGACAGTGATATTCATATGTAATTGGTCCTGGGTAATGAGTGTTATTTTCTGATTGCTTATGTGTAGAAAGTATAGAAAATGGCTATTATTCCCTTCAAACTTTGCTTTTATGACCAGGACAGTGATATTCATATGTAATTGGTCCTGGGTAATGAGTGTTATTTTCTGATTGCTTATGTGTAGAAAGTATAGAAAATGGCTATTATTCCCTTCAAACTTTGCTTTTATGACCAGGACAGTGATATTCATTTGTAATTGGTCCTGGGTAATGAGTGTTATTTTCTGATTGCTTATGTGTAGAAAGTATAGAAAATGGCTATTATTTCCTTCAAACTTTGCTTTTGTCACCAGGACAGTGATATTCATTTGTAATTGGTCCTGGGTAATGAGTGTTATTTTCTGATTGCTTATGTGTAGAAAGTATAGAAAATGGCTATTATTCCCTTCAAACTTTGCTTTTGTGACCAGGACAGTGATATTCATTTGTAATTGGTCCTGGGTAATGAGTGTTATTTTCTGATTGCTTATGTGTAGAAAGTATAGAAAATGGCTATTATTCCCTTCAAACTTTGCTTTTATGACCAGGACAGTGATATTCATATGTAATTGGTCCTGGGTAATGAGTGTTATTTTCTGATTGCTTATGTGTAGAAAGTATAGAAAATGGCTATTATTCCCTTCAAACTTTGCTTTTATGACCAGGACAGTGATATTCATATGTAATTGGTCCTGGGTAATGAGTGTTATTTTCTGATTGCTTATGTGTAGAAAGTATAGAAAATGGCTATTATTCCCTTCAAACTTTGCTTTTATGACCAGGACAGTGATATTCATATGTAATTGGTCCTGGGTAATGAGTGTTATTTTCTGATTGCTTATGTGTAGAAAGTATAGAAAATGGCTATTATTCCCTTCAAACTTTGCTTTTATGACCAGGACAGTGATATTCATATGTAATTGGTCCTGGGTAATGAGTGTTATTTTCTGATTGCTTATGTGTAGAAAGTATAGAAAATGGCTATTATTTCCTTCAAACTTTGCTTTTGTGACCAGGACAGTGATATTCATATGTAATTGGTCCTGGGTAATGAGTGTTATTTTCTGATTGCTTATGTGTAGAAAGTATAGAAAATGGCTATTATTCCCTTCAAACTTTGCTTTTATGACCAGGACAGTGATATTCATTTGTAATTGGTCCTGGGTAATGAGTGTTATTTTCTGATTGCTTATGTGTAGAAAGTATAGAAAATGGCTATTATTTCCTTCAAACTTTGCTTTTCTGACCAGGACAGTGATATTCATATGTAATTGGTCCTGGGTAATGAGTGTTATTTTCTGATTGCTTATGTGTAGAAAGTATAGAAAATGGCTATTATTCCCTTCAAACTTTGCTTTTATGACCAGGACAGTGATATTCATTTGTAATTGGTCCTGGGTAATGAGTGTTATTTTCTGATTGCTTATGTGTAGAAAGTATAGAAAATGGCTATTATTCCCTTCAAACTTTGCTTTTATGACCAGGACAGTGATATTCATATGTAATTGGTCCTGGGTAATGAGTGTTATTTTCTGATTGCTTATGTGTAGAAAGTATAGAAAATGGCTATTATTCCCTTCAAACTTTGCTTTTATGACCAGGACAGTGATATTCATATGTAATTGGTCCTGGGTAATGAGTGTTATTTTCTGATTGCTTATGTGTAGAAAGTATAGAAAATGGCTATTATTCCCTTCAAACTTTGCTTTTATGACCAGGACAGTGATATTCATTTGTAATTGGTCCTGGGTAATGAGTGTTATTTTCTGATTGCTTATGTGTAGAAAGTATAGAAAATGGCTATTATTTCCTTCAAACTTTGCTTTTGTGACCAGGACAGTGATATTCATATGTAATTGGTCCTGGGTAATGAGTGTTATTTTCTGATTGCTTATGTGTAGAAAGTATAGAAAATGGCTATTATTCCCTTCAAACTTTGCTTTTGTCACCAGGACAGTGATATTCATATGTAATTGGTCCTGGGTAGTGAGTGTTATTTTCTGATTGCTTATGTGTAGAAAGTATAGAAAATGGCTATTATTCCCTTCAAACTTTGCTTTTGTGACCATGACAGTGATATTCATATGTAATTGGTCCTGGGTAATGAGTGTTATTTTCTGATTGCTTATGTGTAGAAAGTATAGAAAATGGCTATTATTCCCTTCAAACTTTGCTTTTGTCACCAGGACAGTGATATTCATATGTAATTGGTCCTGGGTAGTGAGTGTTATTTTCTGATTGCTTATGTGTAGAAAGTATAGAAAATGGCTATTATTCCCTTCAAACTTTGCTTTTGTCACCAGGACAGTGATATTCATATGTAATTGGTCCTGGGTAGTGAGTGTTGTTTTCTGATTGCTTATGAGTAGAAGGTATAGAAAATGGCTATTATTCCCTTCAAACTTTGCTTTTGTGACCAGGACAGTGATATTCATATGTAATTGGTCCTGGGTAGTGAGTGTTATTTTCTGATTGCTTATGTGTAGAAAGTAGAGAAAATTGCTATTATTCCCTTCAAACTTTGCTTTTGTGACCAGGACAGTGATATTCATATGTAATTGGTCCTGGGTAGTGAGTGTTATTTTCTGATTGCTTAAGTGTAAAAAGTATAGAAAATGGCTAATATTCCCTTCAAACTTTGCTTTTGTGACCAGGACGGTGATATTCATATGTAATTGGTCCTGGGTAGTGAGTGTTATTTTCTGATTGCTTATGTGCAGAAAGTATAGAAAATGGCTATTATTCCCTTCAAACTTTGCTTTTGTGACCAGGACAGTGATATTCATATGTAATTGGTCCTGGGTAGTGAGTGTTATTTTCTGATTGCTTATGTGTAGAAAGTATAGAAAATGGCTATTATTCCCTTCAAACTTTGCTTTTGTCACCAGGACAGTGATATTCATATGTAATTGGTCCTGGGTAGTGAGTGTTATTTTCTGATTGCTTATGTGTAGAAAGTATAGAAAATGGCTATTATTCCCTTCAAACTTTGCTTTTGTCACCAGGACAGTGATATTCATTTGTAATTGGTCCTGGGTAGTGAGTGTTTTTTTCTGATTGCTTATGTGTAGAAAGTAAAGAAAATGGCTATTATTCCCTTCAAACTTTGCTTTTCTGACCAGGACAGTGATATTCATATGTAATTGGTCCTGGGTAGTGAGTGTTGTTTTCTGATTGCTTATGAGTAGAAGGTATAGAAAATGGCTATTATTCCCTTCAAACTTTGCTTTTGTGACCAGGACAGTGATATTCATTTGTAATTGGTCCTGGGTAATGAGTGTTATTTTCTGATTGCTTATGTGTAGAAAGTATAGAAAATGGCTATTATTCCCTTCAAACTTTGCTTTTGTGACCAGGACAGTGATATTCATATGTAATTGGTCCTGGGTAATGAGTGTTATTTTCTGATTGCTTATGTGTAGAAAGTATAGAAAATGGCTATTATTCCCTTCAAACTTTGCTTTTGTCACCAGGACAGTGATATTCATATGTAATTGGTCCTGGGTAGTGAGTGTTATTTTCTGATTGCTTATGTGTAGAAAGTAGAGAAAATTGCTATTATTCCCTTCAAACTTTGCTTTTGTGACCAGGACAGTGATATTCATATGTAATTGGTCCTGGGTAGTGAGTGTTATTTTCTGATTGCTTAAGTGTAAAAAGTATAGAAAATGGCTAATATTCCCTTCAAACTTTGCTTTTGTGACCAGGACGGTGATATTCATATGTAATTGGTCCTGGGTAGTGAGTGTTATTTTCTGATTGCTTATGTGCAGAAAGTATAGAAAATGGCTATTATTCCCTTCAAACTTTGCTTTTGTGACCAGGACAGTGATATTCATATGTAATTGGTCCTGGGTAGTGAGTGTTATTTTCTGATTGCTTATGTGTAGAAAGTATAGAAAATGGCTATTATTCCCTTCAAACTTTGCTTTTGTCACCAGGACAGTGATATTCATATGTAATTGGTCCTGGGTAGTGAGTGTTATTTTCTGATTGCTTATGTGTAGAAAGTATAGAAAATGGCTATTATTCCCTTCAAACTTTGCTTTTGTCACCAGGACAGTGATATTCATTTGTAATTGGTCCTGGGTAGTGAGTGTTATTTTCTGATTGCTTATGTGTAGAAAGTAAAGAAAATGGCTATTATTCCCTTCAAACTTTGCTTTTCTGACCAGGACAGTGATATTCATATGTAATTGGTCCTGGGTAGTGAGTGTTGTTTTCTGATTGCTTATGAGTAGAAGGTATAGAAAATGGCTATTATTCCCTTCAAACTTTGCTTTTGTGACCAGGACAGTGATATTCATTTGTAATTGGTCCTGGGTAATGAGTGTTATTTTCTGATTGCTTATGTGTAGAAAGTATAGAAAATGGCTATTATTCCCTTCAAACTTTGCTTTTGTGACCAGGACAGTGATATTCATATGTAATTGGTCCTGGGTAATGAGTGTTATTTTCTGATTGCTTATGTGTAGAAAGTATAGAAAATGGCTATTATTCCCTTCAAACTTTGCTTTTGTCACCAGGACAGTGATATTCATATGTAATTGGTCCTGGGTAGTGAGTGTTATTTTCTGATTGCTTATGTGTAGAAAGTATAGAAAATGGCTATTATTCCCTTCAAACTTTGCTTTTGTCACCAGGACAGTGATATTCATATGTAATTGGTCCTGGGTAGTGAGTGTTGTTTTCTGATTGCTTATGAGTAGAAGGTATAGAAAATGGCTATTATTCCCTTCAAACTTTGCTTTTATGACCAGGACAGTGATATTCATATGTAATTGGTCCTGGGTAGTGAGTGTTATTTTCTGATTGCTTATGTGTAGAAAGTATAGAAAATGGCTATTATTCCCTTCAAACTTTGCTTTTGTCACCAGGACAGTGATATTCATATGTAATTGGTCCTGGGTAGTGAGTGTTATTTTCTGATTGCTTATGAGTAGAAAGTATAGAAAATGGCTATTATTCCCTTCAAACTTTGCTTTTATGACCAGGACAGTGATATTCATATGTAATTGGTCCTGGGTAATGAGTGTTATTTTCTGATTGCTTATGTGTAGAAAGTATAGAAAATGGCTATTATTCCCTACAAACTTTGCTTTTGTGACCAGGACAGTGATATTCATATGTAATTGGTCCTGGGTAGTGAGTGTTATTTTCTGATTGCTTATGTGTAGAAAGTATAGAAAATGGCTATTATTCCCTTCAAACTTTGCTTTTGTCACCAGGACAGTGATATTCATATGTAATTGGTCCTGGGTAGTGAGTGTTATTTTCTGATTGCTTATGTGTAGAAAGTATAGAAAATGGCTATTATTCCCTTCAAACTTTGCTTTTATGACCAGGACAGTGATATTCATATGTAATTGGTCCTGGGTAGTGAGTGTTATTTTCTGATTGCTTATGTGTAGAAAGTAGAGAAAATGGCTATTATTCCCTTCAAACTTTGCTTTTCTGATCAGGACAGTGATATTCATATGTAATTGGTCCTGGGTAGTGAGTGTTATTTTCTGATTGCTTAAGTGTAAAAAGTATAGAAAATGGCTAATATTCCCTTCAAACTTTGCTTTTGTGACCAGGACGGTGATATTCATATGTAATTGGTCCTGGGTAGTGAGTGTTATTTTCTGATTGCTTCTGTGTAGAAAGTATAGAAAATGGCTATTATTCACTTTAAACTTTGGTTTTATGACCAAGACAGCAATAATTTGAAACTTAATTATTTCCAGTTGGACAACGAGTAAATTTGCACAATTTTAATCACATAAAGTAAGAAAAATAAAAACGTATGAATATCAAACTCCTTGCCGTAAGAAAAACAGTTTGAAAGGAATAATAATCAATCAAAAGATAACATTAATTACCTAGGAACAAAGAAATTTGCACCGTGTAATGAATTACTATCATGATGAATTTGAGGTGAAGGTATGATTTGAATAGTGTTCCGTCTTGTATCTTGCAACTAACCATTATTCTAAAAAATTGAAACGTGCAGTCTTTAATAGTGGCATAAGTCGGCAGTTCTATGAACAGCAAAAATCTTTTCTCAAATTGGTCAACAGCGTTTTTAAAGAATAGAGTGCCTCAACGAGAGTCTGTTTAAAGGGAGATAGATAGTGTTCTTAGCAATTAAAGAAAGAAAGGAAGGAAGCTGTTATCTTAATAAAAGAAAAGGGAATAAGAATTTCGTTCAGACTATTTTGAATTCATTCATAGTTTTGGTAAAGATAGAAAAATGCGGTATAGAGAGTTGGTGGAGAAAAGAAATTTTTTTTTATTGTCCATTTATATATATATATATATATATATATATATATATAGGTTATCCACTAGATGACACAAAAACACAAATAAAAAAAGCGACTGGAATACCCAGAGATGAAACCCTTTTACTGTCCCACAATAACAAACCCAACCGCATACCCCTTATAACAACCTTCAACAACACACTCCCACCCTTAGCACACATCATCAATAATAGATGGAACATTCTCACGGTCAAAATAGATCTAAAAGAAACATTCACAGACCCATGTGTTATCTCCTACCGCAGACCCCAAAACATCAGAGACATAATCAGTAGCAATAATATCGTTAACAATAAAGTCGTACACAAAAATACACCTAGAACAATTAAATTCTGCACACCTTGCAACATAAGAAACAGTCTATGTTGCAACCACCTCAAGTACACCAACACATTCACAAGCACCACCACAAAAGAGAGTTACCACATATATCACAATAGCAACTGCCGCAGTAAGAACATTATATACCTTCTAAAGTGCAATAGATGTAAGTTACAGTACATAGGCAAGTCCGAGTGGCAATTTAATATTAGACTCAACAATTATAGACATTGGATTAAGTCAAAAAATAATCGTAGCCCACTTCCTGTAGAACTACACTTTCGCACACCTGACCACAATTTTGCCACTGACGCTAGCTTCACCATCATAGAAAAAATAGAAAAAACTACTCCAATTGACATAACTAAAGTTCTAGAAAAACACGAAGACATGTGGATCAACAAACTTAAAACCCTATATCCTAATGGATTAAATACTAAACTGAACAACCCTCACCACACAGAACCCTAATACACACAACTCCTACCATTAATATCCTCACACCCACATCTTAGACACACTCAATAATGGAAGCTTCAAAGTCACCTAGACCCATAGGAAAAACTTCACCTTAGCCTGTTAAAACCCCTGTCCAAATCATAGCCAAAACATTTTCAGTAACATTTACAGTAACTTTTAAGGTTGATACCTATTAACTCCTTGACCCCACCACCCCTCCTTCTACACTATCCCAAACATACCAAAAAATCCACCTCCACAACACTACCCCCTACCTTGACACACTCTGCCCTCCCCAAGACCAACTGCTGCTGCTTTACCAAAATCCCAATACCTGCTGGTCATTCTTACATTCAGCATGAGGCCTCTAGTAGCCCTGACAACAAAACTTACCCACAATGCATAGCTCCTGGCAGTGGACTCTGGTTCCACATGGTACATTTTAATTCACACTCACACAACACACACCACTGATGATGGGAGAAATCCCGAAACATGTATGGACTATTGACATATAAGGATTAATAAACCTTACCACCAAAAACTTCACTCCCGAGTCTGTCTCACTCTCTACAGTACACATTACCATCATTTATTTTGGAATCATTTCAAATCCACACTTCAAATTTTTTTCATATCTCAATGTATGATCTTACATTTTGGACTAAATTTTTTGTTTTATTTTTGATACAATGATTATTTGTATTCGTTTTGGACATTTTAATGGAAATTAACTTTGAAACAAATAGTTTCATTAAAGAAACAAACGTTGATGAATGTTGTAAAAAATTGCGTGTACTATGTTGCAAGCTTCAGACAGAATCTGTTCTTTTTCTTGTTTTTAATCAGAACACCTGTATTTTTTTTTTTGTAGGTGAATTCTATAAATGATCGAAAAGATTATAGAAATGTTATGGAAGCAATGAAGGCAATGGCCTTCAACTTCAAACACGTGGAGACACTTTGGAAAATTGTATCGGCAATTCTACATGTGGTAAGTTTCAAACAAAGTTTCTACTAAGATTGTGTCTGATTTGTCAAGTATGTCTATCGTATATGAAGTTGAAAAAAAAAATCTTTGGCCTGAGGTGATCCCTATTAAAAATGAAGTTGAAAAATGTTTTATTCCAGCTCAGGTTCTCTTAACAAACCCTTAGACATTCTGTCTGGTTCCCATGAAGCTCTAAAAATCAAGGATCAAAATATGATGAATTATATTCATTTTGATCAGAGCTCAATTTAACTGTTAATGAAAGGTTTTTAGAAATATCCTTTCAGCTTCATAAGATACTCAGTGATTAATTCTTAGGTGTTTTCTACTGATTTTGGACCTAAATTTCATCATTATCAGTCTTTTAATGCCTGTCATTGGACATAGATCTTCCCCAGGATTCACCACGCTTCTCTATCATGGGCGTTGTGGAGCCAGTACTTTCTGAATTTGTTTAGCTCCTCTCTCCATCTGATATTCTGCCGGCCTCAGTTGTGCATGTGATCTTGAGGGATCCATGTTGTGAGTCGTGATGGCCAGCCGATTGCCATTTGAGTTTTTTGATGGTTTCAATGATGTCCCTGACTCCCGTCTTCTCCCAGATGTATTTTGCTGTCTTGTGGTCTCTCTATATGAGGCCCAGTATAATTCTTTTACCTGCATGTTGCACAGCTCTCAATTTGCAGGTTGGTGCTGTCTCTTTGTTAGGTTTCATGATTCAGTTCCCTTAATGAATATCGGGAGGATGCATTGGTTGTATAGCTTTCTTTTTAGGATCAACGGAATCTTGGTTCCTTCCTAAAGGACACATTTTTGATAGACGCTGGTGACGAACAAGCTAGTATGTCACGACACGAAGAATAATTTGAATATCAAAACAAATACAGCTTGCTGCAGAAAATGTTTATAATATAAAATAATTATTCATGGACAAAGTTTCTTTTCTTTCAAATCAATGAAATTTACCTCGTTAGAAATAGCGATCAGGGCCAGCCCTCAGATTCTCAGTGACCAAGCACCTTTTGAATATGGTATTAATCATATTGTTAATGATTTTTACGGCTTGCATTGGTTCTGGCAACAGAATGAACCTTACAACTTACTGCATAACAGCGACACCAGTTTCTAAGAATCTCTCAATTACTTTTTGACACCAGTTCCAACCAGAATTCATATTAGGACAAACTACATACTCTATATTATTAAACATAATTCTGAACTTTCTTCACGTAATTTACCCTTATGATAACTTCACTTGTCCAAATTTACCCCTTCCATAATTTAAGAGAACATAGTCATTGGTATCTGCTGCCTTTTTTTGCTGGGGCTAAGGATATATTTCTGGTGAAGGCAATTTCCAGTTGCTCTTTTATTATTATTACTAGGGTGATAAGGTCAAAATTTTCCTCAATAATTATTGTTCTCAAGAGATAAAAATCATCAAAAATCAAACACACATCATAAATTAAGTCATGGATAATTTTGTTCGAGATCCTAGAAGAAAATCCGGTTTCTCTTTGATTATTATCTACTCTCAACTTATGTTCTGTAAATCGTCTGCATATGACAATCATTTTGTTTCTTTTGTTCACTGTAGTAACAAAAACTATTTAAAGATTCTGGAATTTTTATTCTTCAGATTTGTCTTTTTGGGTAGATTACTTATTTAATCTACTAATATACAATAATTAAGTAATGAGTTGTTGTACATTTTTTCAGTACTTACAGACAACCATGAACACTGTTGAACAAGCAGTCGATAAAAAATTTTGTTTTATAACATATGTGATTTCTAGATAAATCTTAAAACTGGGACTTGGGTTCAATTTAATTATTTGATTTTGATAGAAATGAAATTTTATTTATCAGAATGTGTAGTTGCTAGTTAGTCTGTCAGAATTTAGCCTTTATTACCAAGAAATTTACCCTCTGCAGTAAATTTACCTTAGTTTAAAAAGTCCTGCCCTATGGAGAATCCTTTTCAAAACAGGAATTGCGAAACAAGAAATTTCATTTTTAATATATTTTCTTCGAAAATTTGATCTGGAATCTCAAATATTTGTAAATAAAAATCAGTTGATGATACAAGGGAAGTAACTGTGGTCTATGATAAATTGCCTCCCTTTATTCAGTTCCCACTTTCTTCTCTATCGATCTATTGTTGAGTTAACAACTTATACGCCTTGTGATTGTCTATATTTTTTGTATGTAACACTTTTCAAAGGAGATAATTATCAGATGCTAACTATAGAGTAAACACCCTTACACGATTCAAAAAATTTTTTCTTATTTGGCTAAAGCGTGAAGAATCTGGTTTCATTTTGGTTGGATGTAAAAAAGAGATTACAGAGCAGGAGAAAGTTTTTTTTTTTTTTATACTTGAAAAAAAAAAAAAAAATTTCTCAAAAGGTACATTGTGATTGCGAAATCATTTAAATGTTGTTGTCATTATATGACGGCATGGATAAAGAAGTGTATTCGACATAAAATGACCATAATTACATGTACCTTTAATGCATATACTCTAAGAAAGAAATGTTGAATTTCGTTACAGGAAAAAAAAACTATTGTACTTGCATTTTTTTATGCAAAAAAGATGGAACTAAGAAAAATTTGATTTAAGATATTATTGATTCTCTAAAGTGGCTTGCATATTATAAATTATAATCAAAAGACTCTCACTAAAACTGACAAAATTAGTTTCTTTCAGTCTTCGAGTTAGTCTGCCTGGCTATGCATAGGGCTGAGAATTTGAACTTTTACTCCTTACTATGTTTACAAAAAAACGTTTTTATTTCATATTTTCATTTTTTTCACCCCCCCTTCTATCCATAGGGCCAAAGTTGGGGTTCTATTTGCTATATAAGTATCTGCTAAATTGGTCCCTAGTTTGTGGCCAGTTGCTTTTTTCAAAAATTTAGACTTTATTTAAATTTCTTTAATGATCACTGTCCAACAAAATGCATGAGAAACAACTTATTCATAGATACACCCTTTTTTTCCAATTTTTTAATTGATCCCTCTGCCAAAAGAATGTCGGTTGCACGATGGTTCCTATTGAGTGACTAACCAGACCTGTTTTCCATATCAGTCTTGTTTCTTTCATTTTGTAGGGTAATGTCACTTTTGAAATGAAGGGTGACCAAGTAGGCGTGTCCAGTCGGGAAGAACTGTCCCAAATTGCTCGTTTGCTTTCAATGGACGTCGACAATCTGGAAACTTCTTTGTGTTCTCGTGTTGTTGCTGCTGGCGGTGATGTTGTGAGGAAAGAATTCACTTTGTCGGATGCCATTTACACACGAGATGCTTTTGCAAAGGTAAGAGTTTGAAATTCATTGCAATTGTATTCAAAATAAGAAGGTATGATATAATGTCCAAACGAATATGGTTTTTACGATAAACAAGAGAAATGGCTACAAAATCTACAGAAGTACGCTGCAAAAACAAAACGACAGGTAGAATTCCTCTCAAAGAATAGTAAACAATTAAAACTCACCAGTACTGCACACCTCAATTGTACTAAGAGCAAAATACAGTGACTGACTTCAAGAATAGACAAGACAAACACACGATACATAATAAAAAAAAACAGAAGACTTTTGAAGTGAATAACTTCAACAGAGATACAAGCATGAATAAGTGCATCATTTTCAATTGCAAATTTTTTTAAATGTGGTTTGAATGTTTTAAGCGAGGATTGAATTTTAAGGACTCGGTTGAGTATTGATGATATCGGTAATTTTAGGGTTCTTTCCTGTCCTTAGCCCCATTTTATTTCTTTCTGATACGATTTATTTATTAAAAAAGAATTTCACTTCCTCCAAATATCATAATTTATCGAGCATTGAAAATCCCTGCTTGATTTACTTCCCATGTACACTGTAATCCAAGATGATGTTACACTAATTATCTGATCTTGCTGACGGGCAAGATTTTTCTGGATGTGTTAGAGACGGGTGTCATATCTAGACCAGATCATTATCTATCGCGATCATTTCAAATGTTCATTTAGCATTTTACTGATGTTAATCATTATCTGAAAAATATGATGAATATATTGAAAACTGATTTGAAGAAAAAAAATTATATCTATTTTGCAAGCAAAAAAATCAACGGTCTCTAGTTTTGAGAAGGTTCATTAAAAGAGTTTTTTAGATGATTGAACACAACGTTTTGGCCGATTCATTCTGTGGCCTTCTTCAAGTTCACTATCTGAATGTGATGGTGGTAAACAGAATTTTTCCAGATTTTGAATATGCATCACATATACCCTCGTAAAAAGTATCTCAAACCAAAAAATGCTGTTTGAAAATTGAATCAAACATTCAAAAATAAAATGAAATATTCTATTCAAGGGTCCCATCAGCCCTCATTTTGTAATAGATGTCAAGAAAAATTTTTTCACCACTCCCCACAATTGTTTTTGCTTACGCCCCCCATTTGCAATGTAAGTTAATACTAAATTGGACCCTTACTTTGTATCCAGATGCATTCTTGTTTTTTTTTTTAAAGCTTGGACTTCTTTCAGCAATCACTGGCCAACAAAAGGTGAAAGAAGTAACTTATTCTTGGTCACTCTTTTTTTGATTAAGTGGATGTGACTTGATATCTATCTGCTGGAGGGGGTGTCCAATCAGGTTTTATCTTGTCAATGAATCTACTTGAGATATTACTATCGGCAAAAAGGCCTTTCGGCAGCTGAAAAGGTTTACTCAGTAATTTATTTTATCTTTGAACAAGTATCTAAGTCTACTTCACCTATACTCGCGCAAAAAGTATCTCTAACAGAGAAAATACTTTTTGAAAATATGATCAATAATCAAGAATAAGATGAAGGATTCAATTGGAGAGTCTCCTTCAGCCTTTATATCGCAGCACTGACATACTGAAATTATGTCCAAAAAAATTACAGGCGTAATGATGGACAATCAAAATGTGCATAAAATGCTGTTAAATTCTAAAAAAACAAACCTTAGCATAAGAATGAATAGCTTTTGTTTGCTCTGTAACGTGTTTATGATTTAGATGTAAATTGACCCCAAAACTCTAAGGTAAAAGGAAGATTTTCCAATATTGAAAACTTTGAAGTGGTCCTCTTTATATATCATTGCACAATCTGGATTATCAAATACATTTTCTCTTATTGCCGAGTCCATTTTAAGTTTGCTCGTGTAAGGTGGCTGTTTCTCAATATTTATCATTTCAGGCGACCTATGATCGTATGTTCACCTGGATTGTTGGTCGGATCAATGAAGCTATTGATGTCTCAGCGGGTGGATTTTCTAGTGTCGGCAAAAATACAGTCATTGGAGTATTGGACATCTATGGTTTTGAGATTTTTGACAATAATAGGTAATTTTCTTTTATTTTTTCTTGTCTCTCCTTTCAGCACTTGTGTAATTCACTGGACCCAAATTTGACTGGTTTCAAAAGTTCTCGTTTCTCTGTTACAACAGGTGACATCAGCTGTACAGTATTTATTACTAATTGATTTGGTACTCTTACAAGAGTAGGGGCCATCAATAAAGACTTGAATTATTCACCTTGAATGATTTTTAAAAGATTTTTCTTGGCCAGACATAGACAAAAAAAAATTCAATTTTAGGGTTAAACTTTTATTCCCCTCTGCTCCTATCGACTTTCTCTTCCCTTCACTCATTTAAAGCTTTCAAAATTTTCTCAAGTCGACCTATGCATGAATTTCAGTAAAACGAAAATCACGTGTGACAATCATGTTGAGAATAAGAACACAATTGTCAAGATAGAAAATGCAAAACTCAGCAAGGTAGACCACTACATCTACCAACTACAACAAATCTCCATGAGACCCTCAAAAGAGGAGAAAATCAAGTGAAGAATCACTTTGGGATGGTAAGCCTTCGGAAGAGCAAGCTCAACTTTCAAAAACCAGATGATCCCAATGATCCTAAAAAGAAGAGTATACAACCACTACATTCTCCCGATAATCACGTATGGAGCTGAAACATGGAACCTAACCAAGAGACAGACCTACAAACTGAGAAGCATGCTCAACCTCACATGGAGAGATCACAAGACAGTAAAGTATACGAGGAAGAAAATGGGTGTCCGAGATATCATAGAAACTATTAAAAAAACTCAAATGGCAATGGGCATGCCAAGTTGCAAAAGGTTTTTGTTCCAACAATAAAAAAAAAAACCCACATTTTAGAAGGGATTTAGTGGAGTTCTGAAGCCAATTTTCAAGTCAGTAGACAAATCAGTATGGCCAGGAGTACTGGAACACTCAAACTTATAAACACAAACACATATAAAAAAGATATAGAACCCTTTGCCATCTTTGATGGCTACGGTTGTTCAATACAAAAGTTCCAGTAAACATCTTCAGTTGGAATGGAATTTGACCTTGTTGCCAATTTTTTTTTTTTGTTTAAATTAAATTTTTTTTTTCTCTTTTCAGTTTTGAACAGTTTTGTATAAATTACTGCAACGAAAAACTCCAGCAACTTTTTATCGAATTGGTTCTGAAACAGGAACAGGAAGAGTATAACCGAGAGGGAATCGAATGGGTACATGTAAGTAAAATATCTATATCTATATCTATATCTATGTTTATATTAGTAAATCCTACCTTGTGTTCGAATACAGAAGAGACAGAATGGATACGATCGAAACTCTCCAAATCCCAAAACAACAGCCCAAGAGCAACCCTGACTGCCATTGTCCAACAATGTCCCAAACACACCTTTAAGAACAAGAGCAAAGACAGCTCCCTTTTAGAACTCACCTAGAGTATTTCAGCTGTGTGGGGTCATCACACCTTAAGAAAGATTAAGATGTGGTAGAATGAGTGCAGAAATAAGCAACAAAGTTTGTGGTTGGCTCAAGTCATCTATCCTATGTATAGAGACTCTAATTGTTGAAACTATCTCTGCTAAAATACAGATGAGACCGAAAGGATACGATTGAAACTCTCCAAATCCCAAAACAACGGCACGAGAGCAACCCTGACTGCAAGTATCCTGAAATGTCCCAACAAGCAAATGCTTCTGCCGAGTGTTATCACGCACACTCGTGGGCGTAGCTACAAATTGAAAGTTCACTGAGACATAGAAGTTCCTGGTCATTTTCTCTTCTGCCAGAGTTATCTTGGACTGGAATAGACTATCAGAGTCTTCAGTATCAACTGTAACGGTAGCTCAGTTCAAGCAAAGACTACAGAAGTGAACCTCACCGACCCTATGCCTATAGATTCTCTTACGAGAAAACGACCACTATCTTTAGCTTCTAAATAAAATATAAAAAGATTGGTGTACTTTAAAGGCTAACTCACAAATGACCGAAATGAACTGGGGTCAAATGTCAACCGGTCTTGATACTCCATCGAGGGGTAATTACAAGCCAGATAAGAGAAATAAATCAAATTGGATCTCATATACAGGCATATCTTGGATTGTTCAGTGAATTGTCTCATAATTTTCAATACTGTTCGATACTCTACTGTTCGAGGTCTGATCATATTTAAATGTGATTTTGTTTCCTGCTTATACTTAGTTTTTAGGGTCGGAGGAGGAAGTGATGTTTTTGATATCTGACTAAAAGAAAAGTTTCGTATTTTATTTCTAACTAAATGAATAGGGAGTGCTGCAGTTATATCAATTTGTACAAAAATACCTCGGACTACATCGTAAACTGTACTTCTCATGGAATTGCTGTATACTTGAAAAAATTTAGTGTCGCATTTGTATGATATTGTAGTGACCCCTATATTTTTAGTCAAGAATTAGATAAGAAACCCTTTTAGCTAGGATTTGTATGATATTGTTGCGACCCCTATATTTTTAGTCAAGAATTAGATGAGAAACCCTTTTAGTTAGGTATCCAATACATCGCTTCCTTCGACAACCCTTTATAAAAGCCCTGAACGCCTCTTTGCCCCGGTCATCGAACTGGCTGACTTCTAACCTTTTAGCCTCAACTTTTGAGTCTGTTGACTTCTCCCTTTCCCTCTCACTTATTTGGCCCCGTCACCCTGAGCCGGGTTATCTTCCTTTACCCCTCTCTGAACTCGCGGCTGGTGTAGTCTCCAACATCTTCACACTACCCATTCCTGGACAGGATCGACGAGAACCATCCAGAACCATAATTCCTACATACAGTTCACAATCCAACGAGAATATATCCTCCAAGATATTATTGAAATTTGAATGATAGCCTTATTTGCATTTTAAAGATTTTATTTACATTGCCCCCCCCCCTCCTTGTCAAGTTCAGCTTTTGCTATCTATAATGGCTCACATTTTTAAACAGATATGTATGTAGATTCCTAATTTCTGTGCGTAAAATGAAGATAACTCCTGTTAGCCTCGAAATGAATGAAGGATTATCTCACAGGAATAAACACAGTAAACCCTCAGTTTAACGGACCCTGGAATGAGTTTTGGATTTAGTGGACACTTTTAACATGCTTGCACATGCTCGGAGAAATTTCACCTTCGAAGTTGTCAACTTTGACTTCTTATATGTAAATTTAGATATTTTTGTTGCAATAAATAGAAGAAATCAATTTTGGATATTTTTAAAATTATGTTTAGATATATTTAGATTTTTTGTATAAAAACCTGATATCAAAGCAATAACACTACAAATTTTGTATTAATTGGTGTTTTTCTCTCATGGGGAGATAATTCTGTAAGCCCAACAGGAGATGGGTCAATTATATACACCCCTGGGTATATCATTAATTTCCACGTGGTTAATTGATGGCCGTAATATGACTGTCTGAAATAGAAGTCAACTGGAATTAAGATGAAAGAAATACTTATGAAAAAATCAAAAACCATTAGGAATATGAATATATAAGCACTTGGACTTCATATCAACTATACAAGGGAAGTAACCATCTATGATTTCAAGTTCCATTCTGAAATTATGTCCCTTGTGTTGTCTTGAATGTTTTGCTTACAAAAAAAATCATTAATCTTTAGTCTACCTATGCCATCAAAAATGATGACATTTGGGGGTGGGCGATATTGACAAAAGTTCATACCCCGGTATTGTCAAGCTGAATACTGATATGTATATATTCCTGTATTTTCTTATGTTCAATTGCAAGTCAAAGCCACATGAGATTTCAAAAGAATTTTCATTAAAACAGGTCAAAATTACAATGAATAGAATGGATAAAAAATGGTTGTATCTCTGAAACAGCTCTTTCTCCAACTCTAACAGAATATTCTGACTATAAGAAATTAAAAACAGATATGTAAATAGAACAAAAAAATAGTTTTCTGGTGAGGTAGACAGTTGAAGGATAGTATTGCACGGACAATTTTGGATGTGGTCTGGCAAGCTCAAGAAAAAAAAGAAGCTAGATCCAGCTCCAAAATAGCTAAATTTGCATCATTTAGGCTATACGGTGTTTGAATATATACCAGTATACTATGTAAAGTTGATGTACTGCCCAGCACTTGAGGCAAGTAAAAAATTAAAAGAAGTGGTTCTCAAATTTCATTCTATGACTGCACAATAAGAAACATTTTAACCAATGTGGCTCACCTAACAATCTATACTAATAAAAGCCATGTAGGCAAATTAGTATGTTTAATTGTACAATTAGTTGTATGTCCTGTCCGAATCCTATAATATCCCTAAAGGTATAATTAATTGAAATTGATTAACACGGCTAAATAAACAATTAGAAGGTTGTAATAATATGAGATAGTTTTTTGTGATGTAACAATGAAGATTACATCACAGAAATACTTAAGACTGTCTAATCACACATTAAGACAGATTAAATTAAGTAGAGTTGAGACTTGGAAAATAAAATTGAAATTAGGATACTTGATATTATCAAAAATGAAATACTTAAATAAATTTAGACTTTTTAGTACTGATCTATACATAAATAACCCTGTCGTTTTTTACAGACGAATGCTAGTATATATATATATATATATTTTTTCTTTTTGTTTTTTTGTCAGGTTGATTATTTCAACAACAAAGTCATCTGTGATCTAGTTGAGCAGCCACACAAAGGAATCTTGGCCATGTTGGATGAAGCCTGCCTCACACCTGGAAAGATGACAGATGAAGTAAGGAGATCATATTATCACTCCATCTATAATTATTACTCGTTCAGAAGAATAGACCGGTCTGTTATCGTTTATTCGATTCACAAACAAAAAAGCTAATAGCATTCCAAGGAAAATTATGAATCACCACCATTTATTCATGCCACTTTTTACCTTGTAAATTAATCAGTGGTGGTG
This sequence comes from Thysanoteuthis rhombus, assembly GCA_963457665.1. Taxonomy (NCBI): domain Eukaryota; kingdom Metazoa; phylum Mollusca; class Cephalopoda; order Oegopsida; family Thysanoteuthidae; genus Thysanoteuthis; species Thysanoteuthis major. Next base: position 52,423,746 of record OY735224.1, read on the forward strand.
GTAAAATCAAGTTACCTTGATGAGAATACTGCTAGTATGGTTTGGATCATAAATTAAGATTAAAAGAAACATGGGCATAAACTAAGGGACCAATTTGTCATAAACTTTCATTGTAAATTGAACCCCCTTGAAAACTTATCCAAGGGAAGAATTTTTGAAAAGCCAAAAAAAAAACAAAACAGGTCTGGTTAGTCACTCAAAAGAAAAAAATCGATAAAGGGGTGATCAATGGATAAATTACTTTTCTTGCCCTTTTCAAACTGTGATCACTAAAAAGTAAACATTTTCCAAAAACAAGAATGAACACTGCAGGACACAAAGTAGGGATCAATTTGGCATAGACTTCCATTATAAATTGAACCCCCACTAAAAACTTATGATCAAGTTACTTTTCTTGCCTTTTTGGGACTGTGATCACTAAGAAGTATAAAAAGTATGAATGCTGCTAGACAGTAACTAAGGGTCCAATTTGGTATAAAATTTCATTGTAAATCAAGGTACCCAATAAAAACCTATTTCAAAACCAGCAACAATGATTTAACAGATCGGTTGTGGGTAGCGGTGATTGGTGGATCCCCAGAGACCACATGCGTAACCGAGGCCGGCAGAATACCAGATGGAGAGACGAGCTAGACAGATTCAGGAAATACTGGCTCTGTACGCCCATGACGGAGAATTGTGGTAAATCCTGGGGAATGTCTATGTCCAACGATGGACGTTGAAAGACTGATGATGATGATGTAAAAACAGTTTAATGATGGTGATTCATCATCATCATCATCATCATCATCGTCAGTCTTTCAACGTCTGTCGTAGGAAATGGACCTTCCCCAGGATTCGCAACACTTCTCTATCATGGGCATCGCTCAGCCAATATTTTCTGAATCTGTCTAGCTCATCTCTCCATCTAATATTCTGCCGGCCTCGGTCTCGCGTGTGATCTGTGGATCCATGTTCATCGGTTGTCTACCTCTCATGCAACATGGCCAGCCCATTACCATTAGAGTTTTCTAATAGATTCTATGATGTCCCTGACTACTGTCTTCTCCCGGATGTATTGTGCTGTCTTGTGATCTCTCCATGTGAGATTGAGCATAGTTATTTCATGTGCACATTGCATGCTTCTCAGTTTGTGGGTCTGAAAAATATTCCAGTTCCTGGATTAGAAAACCCTGTGCAAATCCTAGGGTATGCGAAATCAGTCTTGGCACAATGCAAAACAAATCACATTGGGTTGATAGGAGTCCAAAGGAGAGTAACAAGACAAGTACCTGGAATAGTGAATCTGACTTATGAAGAGCATCTCCAAAAACTGAAGCTTCTTACTTTTTGCACCAGAAGAGTAAGAAGAAACTTGGTAGAAGTATTTAAGGTCATGAAATTATGACAAGAGGGTTGGTTGTCTCATCACAAAATGAGAAGAAATACATGGAGAACAGAAAACAAGGGAAATAACTATTAGATGTAAAGACAAAGAGCCAGGTTGGATGTATGAAAATATAGATTCAACGTCCGCATAATGCGGATATCGAATAGTCTTCCTAATAAAAGCAGGCATTCATAAAATGTGAATTCTTTCAAGAGATTTGATAAATATTGGGATAAAGAGGAAATTCTATACGACAACAAATTCACAATAAACATTTGGATGTCTTGTGAAAATCTAAAATGATCACACGAGTCTGGAGAAGAGGGTTCAACATAAAATCCTGTTCCAGAAAATATCACTTAGTTGAGCTAGTATCAAATATTATCTTTGAAATTATTAGTTTATATTGTACTATATCTTTTTTTTATAAAGGATTCTGGTGAAAGCAATAATATTGTTCAGTAGGTTACCATATAGACTGATATGTCTTTGTAAATATAATATAAATAGTATTGTATCTATATAAGTTGGAAAGTCACTTGTTATTTGTTGTTCCTACAGTGAGTAAGGGAGGATAGTAACGTAGTTTGTGTAGTGACAAGAATGTATAGTTGTAAGGGATAAAGGATTTTGTCTCCACGTGTTTGGTTTTTCCTGCTGCACGTGGATATCACTGGAAATGTGGACGATTGTTGCAATGACAGGATAGAGAGCATGCGCGCCAAGTATAAGTGTGTACGCAGTAAACAATGCTTATAATTGTAATAATGATACATGAATTTTCAAACAAACAAATAAAATGTACCTTTATATAAAGAGACATTTATAACATTGCAAGACTGAGATGAAATATTTGAAATACTCTTATTGTTGTAACTCTTCTATCAGAGGAAAGTAATTTGAAAAAAATATACTTTTTTTATCATTTCTAACAGATTTTGCTTTGTAAATAATCATTCTTAGTAATGGCCTGTTTTTCTTTTGCAGAAATTCCTTGAGGAAATATCCAATAATCTGAAGAAGCATGAACGTTTCTCATCTCGGGCTGTAAGTGATCTATGAATATATAAATTTAGTTATCTGCTTATGTGTGTAAGCTGAGAAAAAAGAACCAACATGATAACCTCCCCTAATACCTACACTGCATCGACTGGGCAAGATTAAAGGCACTGATATCCATTTGATATTTGAAGCTTAGAGCAGTTGATTATTGGAAAGGTGTTGCAGAACCAGAAGGAAGAGAAAGGATGTAATTTTTTCTTTAAATCAAAAATTGTACCAGATATTACTCAGGGATGCTGGATATTAAGAGGGAAGTAACTCTTCTAATTCAATGTTGCATTTTTTTACGAACACCTTGTATAATTCAGATCAATTATCTTTGCATCAGTGTTTTCCCACTTGAAAATGCAGTATTGCTGTATATTTTTTATATAAGCAGACTGTGAGTACCAGACTGGTTTGGAATTGAACATAGAATTTTGGAAAATGAACTGATTTGAATATAAGCGGAGTCAATTAATTTGCCATAACGTCGTCATGAGAGATATCCCAACCTTATGAATACACTGTTTATGGCACTTATTCAGTTGTCATCAAAGTATGGATTTCTTTCATCTTCAATCTGTTGTTATTTTGAGATTGTGAAATTCTTATCATGATGAGAGATCTATCTGGAAAAAAGCACACCATATGCTAAATGGCATTTCATAAAAAAACATAGCCAATACTTTTGCATGCAGAGTCAATTACCATTTTTGTCTGACCTGAGTAAATAAGTCAAACTGTTGATTTTTGGCTATTTTTTAATAAAAAAATCTTGTCTTATAATCAAGAATATATAGTGAAGATCTTTCCATCACTTTTATTTTCTTGAAAATGCAATATTACTTTTCAAAGTCCCGTAATTAGCAGACAGTAACACATAAAAGAGAAAAAATAGGTTTGAAATTTGTTTTTTTAAAGTAAACCCTTAAAAGCTTCTTTCGACTTACCCTCCTCAGAGGATGACCCATCAGAAAATATTTTTGGATATTTTGTGGAAATGATTTGAACATGTTCGAAAAGTGTTGATTGAAACGGCAAACAAACATGTTGCAGACACATGCAAAGAATTAACGCTGTAATGATTGAAAAATTAAAATGTGCTTAAAAGTTTTAGTGTACAGACAACTTTTTTGTTTGCATGGTTCTGTTTTTTTTTTTTTTTTTTTCCGATTTGAATTGACTCTGAAACCCCTGGGTGAAAAGAAGATTTTGCAATATTGACAACTTTGAAGCAGTCCATTTTAAATGCATCTAAACGCTTGAATGCATTTAGATGCTTTATGAATTTCTTTCATCTTCAATCTATCATTGTTTTGAGATTGTGAAATTCTTATCATGATGAGAAATCTATCTGGAAAAATGTGCGCCATATACTACCTATATGGAATTTCATACAAAACCATGGTAATTGACTCTGTATCCATATAGGCAAAAGTATTGGCCATTTTTGTCTGGCCTGTGTATATAAGACAAAACCCCTGGGTGAAAAGAAGATCTTGCAATATTGACAACTTTGAAGCAGTCCATTTTAAATGCATTTTGTCACTTCTGGTTATCAAACAGATGTTGACTCATTGCAACCAAAACTTTTTTTATTGTAAATGCAATATAAGTATGATTTGATTTTAGATCAATATGTCTGTAATTCTTTGCACTCGTCTTTGATATCTTTGTTTACTGTTTTAAACAACATATTTCTAAATTGTTCAAATTATTTCCATTTTCTGATGGGTCATCCCCTGATGAGTATCAATCAAATGAAGCTTTCAGGGATTTATTTTAAAAACAAATTTAAAACTTCTTTCCTCCTCTTTTTAGTTTTACTATGCATCCACCGATCACGACAATTCTTGGAACTTTGTACAACTCAAAGACTCGGAGACTCTCCAATTTTAGTTTTCAAAATCTCCGGTTGTTTATGCTTTGCTTTTTATTTTTTCTGATTTCAGTTGGTTCCTACAGACAGAACCATGGAGCATGGACAAGATTTTCGTATCCGTCACTTTGCGGGGGACGTGACTTATAATGTTAATGGCTTCTTGGACAAAAACAAGGACACTTTATACCAGGATCTAAAGCGGCTTTTATACAACAGGTAATTTCTGATTACGGGAAATTTAAATTCTTCAGGAAGTAATTCAAGTTTTAAATGTGTGTATGATACTTTTGATAGATGTTATAGAGGTGTTCTTGTGTCATTATTTACCCATGGTTATGAAGTTCAAAGTGGTATCTGTATTCATTCATCCCTGTCTGTCCATGCCACCAATATCTCCAAAAGCTCTGAATGAATTTCAATGATTTCTATTATTATTCAGACTATCCTCATCTTGTTTTTTTTTTTTCATACAACGTTTCGGCCGTTGTACTCTACGGCCTTCATCAGGTATCATCTGGTAGGTGTGGGGAAGTCCGAATAATAATAGAAATAATAATAACACCTCATCTCAAAAATTCAGAGAAACACGAATTTTGATGAGATTATGCGGAAGGATGGGGTGAGAAAAAAGTTTGTCAAATTTTTTAGTAAAACCAGGAATTTTCTGCCCTTACCTCCCCTACGTCGTTGCCAGATATCAACTGATTTTCATTCTGTTTTTAGTGATAATGGTGCTGACAGAGGTATGCCCTGTCCAAGTGCTTTCTTATTGGTGGTGCTTCCTGACATGGACTGAATTTTTATAGAAACAGGTCTGGTTAGTTATTCAATGGAAACCATTATGTGACAGTCTTTTGGCAGAATGCTATGTTGGGATGATGAATTAAGTCATTGAAAAAAGGGTGATTGATGACTAAGCTACTTTTTTTTCCTTTTGTTGGGCTGTGATCACTAAAAAAATAAAGTCTGATTGGACACTCAACGGTTTCTATTGGGTAACTGACTAGAACTTTTTTTTTTATATCTGTTTGCTTTAGTGTGACAGAAACCAACTAACAAACAAACAAACAAACATTGGCTGAACGCATCTGATACTCGTCTGCCTACCTCTTGGTTGGATGTTTGATTAATGGGAGGGTTTTGTTGATTAGAAATTGTCAACTAAAACTGTCAACATAGGTTTCTTCAGTTTTTAAGCTCGTCTGGCTGGCTGTGTATGTATCACACATACAGGCTATTCCAAGGGAATTGTGTGACAGACAGACAGATTTGCACAAAAAAAAGTACAATGCTATTTAGACAGATTGCTATTCCTCTGTTAATCAGTGTTGTCTGTCTGTATTTTTTAAATGTTTAAATTAAATCAAATTAAATCCACAAAAGAAGAAGAAATTAAGTGGAGGATCACCCTAGGGTGGCAAGCTTTTGTCAAAGCAAGCTCAAACTTCAAAAACTAAATGATCCGAATAATCCTAAAAACAAGAGTATACAACCAATGCATCCTCCTGATAGTCACTTATGGGGCTGAAACATGGAACTTAACCAAGAGACAAACCCGCTAACTGTAGAGCATGCAACGTGCATATGAGAGAATCATGCTCAACCTGGAGAGATCACAAGACTGCACAGTATATCAAAAAGAAAACAGGGGGTCAGAGACATCGTAAGATTGATTAGAAAACTCAAATGGCAAAGGGCTGGCCATGTTACCAGAATGGCAGACAACCGATGGACATCACGATTCACAACATGGATCCCCAGGGATTAAATGCAAAACCGAGGCCAACAGAATATAAGACTGAGAGATGAACTAGACAACTTTGGAAAATACTGGCTCTGTGACGCCCATGATAAAGAAATGTGGCAGATCCTGGGGAAGGTCTACATCCAACAACGGACGTTAAAAGACAGATGATGATTCGGACTGTTGTCCTTGTCTCTCTCCATCTTCTGGGCACAACGTTTTGCTCATTGCTCTCAGCGACCTCCTTTAGATGGGAGTTGTAAATGACGCCGATTTAGAAAGCTGAGACGGGATCAATGTTACCATTATGCTGTTTAATTTTGGTTGGAAGCAATTTCTTGGCTCAGAACAATGTTGTTGACCATTTACGATGTCAATGAAAAGTCATTTTTGCATTTTGAGTTAATGGTCGTTGATGCGCTGAATTCAATGAAATCATTTGTTTTTCTATGTTTAATGTATTTGTTGAGAAAGTATAGCATGGCTGGATCGATGTTGTGAGTTGTGATGTCCAGTGGTTGTCAGACATTCTTGCAGCATGTCCTGCCAATTGCCATTTGAGCTTTCTTATGGTTTCTATGATATCATGGACTCCTGACTTTTCTCTGATATACTGTGCTGTCTTGTGAGCTTTCCATGTAAGGTTGAGCATAATTCTTTCATATGCACATTGTATGCTCCTCAGTTTATGGGTCAGTCTCTTGATTAGGTTCCATGTTTGAGCTCCATAAGTGACTATCGGGAGAATGCATTGGCTGAATACTCTTCTTTTTAGAATTATTGGGATCGTCTGGTTTTTGAAAGTTGAGCTTGCTCTGCCAAAGGCTTGCCATCCTAGAGTATTTCTTTGCTTGGTTTCTCCTTCTTTTGAGGATCGCGTGGTGATTCGTGGTCCGAGGTAGATGTACTGGTCTACTTTCTTTAGTTCTGCATTAGTTTTAAAATGTTTGATTATGAATGTTAATCACTTCCAGCTTAATTAATCGTTGGTTATGTTTTATTTTTTTCAGTGATGATGAGTTACTCAAGATCATGTGGCCAGAAGGATCTCAAGATATCGCGAAAGTAAATTTACGACCATTTCTTAAGCATGATTCCTCCTTTCAGTATTATAAAGCTATATAAAAAGTTTTCTGTTTGTCACTGTGTCCCCTCCATGATTTTAGAGGCAGGGTTCTATATTATTTTATAAAATCATGTCTCTTCCCCTTAAACACTGGTACAGATCAAACAAATTTTGCATATACACTGAAAGGACTAGAGGGAATCTTCTGAAGTTGAAAGTTTTGGGAAAAATCTTTTAGAATTATTTCTGAGGCAGGGTTCTATTTTATTATATAAAACCACTGGTTCTCTTTGCCACTGCATCCCCTCCCTCTGAATGGACCTAGGGGAATATTTTAAAGTTAGGTTTGAGAAAATTTTTTTTGAAGGGTTTTAGAAGCAGGGTTCTCTTTATCCACATAAAATCTATACGTGTAAACTAATATGCTTAATCGTATGTTTGTCTGAATCTTTTTTGTCACCTTATGTCGAGGAAAAATTTTTTTCTCGTGTTCTTTCAAACATCCAGATTCTTTTTAGAGAGGGTGCTCAATTTGCAATATAAGTTTATGCAATATTGATCCCTCAGTTTGCGTCCGCTTGTTTTTTCTCAAAATTTGGACCTTTTCATTAATCACTACCTAACAAAAGGCGAGAGATGTAACTTATTCATTAATCAACCCATTTCCATTTTTTGTAATTGATCCTCCCCAACACAAAATGCTGCCAGAAGACATTGGTCCCATGATGGTTTCTATTGAATGACTAACCAGACTTGTTTGTTTTATTGTCTTGGCTATCGTAATTTTCATTAACGTTATCTTTGTTCTGGATATGATTGTTCTTCTTTTTGTACCTTCAGACCACAAAGAGACCCTTAACTGCTGGAACGAACTTCAAGAATTCTATAATAGCACTTGTCGCCAACTTGGCATCAAAGGTAAGATGAATCTTTTTCCTTCCAAGCCAAATATATGATACTACGCTTCCTTCCAAGCCAAATATATGATACTACGCTTTGATCTCTAATGCAAATTTCCAGAGTCGCTGATTTAACTCGCACAGGCCTGAGAGAACCTGTCTTATTTAAATTTTTGGGTTCAAGTTACCCCTGTGAACAAATTTTCAGCCCCTAGTGTGCAGCTGTTAAGGAGTCTATTAGACATATACATGCAAGACAACAAACAAACAGACATTGGTCAGTTTTGTAGTATTAAGTATGTACACATACATGTGTGTGCATTAATGTATGTATGTATTGATTGATGTGTGTACACAGCTTGAATCATTATGGTTAATTTAAAAAATATTTTATAGAAATTTGTAGTTTTTAAATTTTTTCTCTTTTAGCCTCAGTTTTCTAAGCATTATTTTTTCTACGTGGGAGCCTTGTTAATTCTTTTATATAAACCTATGATTGTAGGAATTATTTGACTTTTTTCTTCTTTTGGTGAGCTTTATGAAAAAAAAAGACCTCTAGTCCAATGCCTGTGGAAACAATCGTATTTTCTGCTTTTTTTCCAATAAATAATTGCTTCGATTCACAATTTTGGTTCTACTTGCTGAAATACTAAATACTCTAACGATCTGTGCGAAAAATGAATTTGATTTTCCTGATAAATACATTTCAAATCAACTTTTAGCGGTTGTTAAGCTTGATATCAAGTTACTAAGATACTTATTGTATCTTCTGGCCTATTAGAAAATGCATTAAAAATTACCCTGGCTCAAATGTGTCCATATTTCTGATTGGAGTCAGTGCTGAATGTGTTTGGTGTGTAGCTTGCACGTCAGGATGAGTTGCAGTGAGCTGTTTTGACCGATTACAAAAATTTAGTAAGTATTACTGATAGTATCTATTTATCTATTCAATTTACTTACCCGGCACCTTTTTCTAGCCCTATCTTCGGGATCAAAGTGTAGTATCTGCTCCACGGCATAAACCGAGGAGTCGGTACTTACACTTGCCCGTTGAATGGGCCGGAGATTGTGTGGAAGGTATCAAAGACCGAGTGCGCCGGTGCAAACGTTGGCCAATGAGGTTTCACTGAGGCTGTGTTTGCTAAGCGCATAGGGAGGCCTTTGGACTCGTCCTTGGGTTCTCCCATCATTACTCGGCCCAGCTTTTGCAGGTGACTGCGTTGGCTGGAGCCATTTTTTGGCGGTAAGGTACTATTTCTTCCCACGTTAAGCCCGACCTTGTGTCACATATTGCTGTGGTGGGACAGTGTTTAAATAGATACTGATAGTATGAGGATACAATACAATTTATTTCAAACTAAATATCAAACACTCTTTATAGATTCTACTGAATATGTGAAAAAATGAACAGATTTAAAATTTTTAAAGATAATTTTTGATAATTTTTCTGCTCAATAGCTCTGATACATGTGCGTAAGTTCTGATATTTATGCTAGGTATGAATAGATATATCTATATGTGTAGTATTGCCCACTAGTGGGTGATTTGCGATTTCAGGTAGGTGGTTATTTTGACAGAACAAATTATGTTTTAATGGGTGACAGCATGTTTTTATTTCTGTAAGATATATCAAAGTGGGGGGTGAGTGGAAAAAGGTTTAAATACCCCGGGTGTAGATGAATCACCCTAAATAAAAAGGTAACTGCCAAGATGCAATTAACAAAAATAATCACAACAGATGATTTCTTAAGATTGAGATTATCTAGCATGAATTGAATCACTCAGTACATAACACAAACAAATGTTCACATATTTTCCTCAGTAAATTTTACTAATCAGAGAAAATCCTGTTTTTAGGGGTAGATTATATGTTTAGTTACCATGCCAACAATAATTAGTCAGTTTTTGGGGTATCGAAAACTGTCAGAATAGGTTTCTTCAGTTTTAAAGTTGTCCTGGCTGGCCATGTATGTCTGAGTGAGTCACAACAATGTAGCTAGAGGGCTGAAAATTTGAACTATTGCTCCTTATTATATCTAGAAAAAAAAATCATTTTTATCATTTTTTACAAAAATTACCCCCACAAAACGAGTTTTGTGTTTAGTTCAGTTTGCAATGTAAGTTTTTGCTAAATTGGTCTGTAGTTTTTGTTTGCTTTAAAAAAAATTTGTTTCATCAT
>OY735224.1:52438928-52448928 GCA_963457665.1 Thysanoteuthis rhombus
TCTGCATCTACGGAGCTAGAGGGCTGAAAATTTAAACATTTACTCCTTATGCTAGGAAGAAAATGTTTGTTCCTAAAAAATTTAACAAAAATTTTAAATGTAATTTCATATCTATATTTACAATATAATTGCATGCTATATTAATCCCTTAGTTTGTGTCCGGCTGCATTCAAGCAACTTATTCATTGATCACCTCTTTTTATCAATCTTGTAATTGATCATCCTCAACGATGCATGCTGTCAAAAGTCACATTATGGTTTCTATTAGGTGACTAACCAGATCTATTTGGTGATTTATTATTACCGTTTTCTTTATATGTATTTGTGTTAATAGGAGCCCCACTATGTTCGCTGTATCAAGCCAAATGATGTCAAGTCACCTGTCCATTTCGATAACGAACGAGTTCGTCACCAAGTGATGTACTTAGGTTTGATGGAGAATGTCAGAGTTCGGAGAGCAGGTTTTGCATTTCGGATGACCTTTGAAAGATTCCTCAACAGGTAAATATTGTAAAAAAAAAAAAAATCTCCAGGTGTGATGATTGGCTTCTTTTATTTTTTAATGTTTTTATTTCATTTTCCATGTGTACTATGAGGTGCCTTGGGGAAGGTAAAGACTTTCAGAGCTATCTTGATATTATTTAAGGCCCTCAGGCCAAACAGTGTACTGTATTTGGCCTTTTGACAGTAGTGATGACCCTGATTTGATACATGGATTCAATAAAGAGTCAAGAACTAATTTAGACATGGGTTTAGAGAAGGTTGTCTATGTCTTATATTATATAAACCTTAATTTTGACTCTTTAATCCATGTATTGTATTGGTTAATATGTTGCCAAAAGATGACGGTTTCTGTCGAGTGACTAACCAGATCTGTTTTTTTTCTTTTTTGTATTTTATTAGGTACAAATGCATTTGTCCAGCAACCTGGCCCACATACCATGGTTCCACCATAAACGGTGTCCGTGAAATCGTTTCACAACAGAAGGTTGAAAAGGATGTGGAGTATGGGAAGACAAAGATCTTTGTCCGCAGTCCGCAGACTCTGTTCAATCTGGAAGCTGAAAGAGAGCAGGCTATTCCACCGTTGGTTATCTTATTACAGAAGGTGAGAGAATAGAAATGCAATTATGTTGATTTTACGAGTGAGTTAACTCTTAAATTCATTAGAGAAAATTTGAATGTCAGTAACAAGGAGATCCTAAAGAGAAGGGTGTACAACCAATGCATCCTCCCAATAGTCACTTATGGAGCTGAAACATGGAACTTAACCGAGAGGCAGACCCGTAAGCTGAGAACCATGCAACGTGCACATGAAAGAATAATGCTGGGCCTCACATGGAGAGACCACAAAACAGCACAGTACATCCGGGAAAAGACAAGAGTTAGAGACATCATAGAATCCATAAAAAATCTCAAATAGCGGTGGGCTGGCCATGTTGCAAGAATGGCGGAAAATCGATGGACATCACGACTCACAACATGGATTCCCCCAGACCACATGCACAACCGAGGCCGGCAAAATGTTAGATTGAGAGACGAGCTAGACAAGTTCAGGAAGTACTGGCTCCGTGACAGCCATGATAGAGAAGTGTGGCAAATCCTGGGGAAGGTCTATGTCCAACGACGGACGCTGAAAGACTGATGATGATGAACAAGGAGATTAACTACTGGTTGGAGTTCTCTCTCGCTGTTCTTCAGATGATAATTCTACACAGAAATATTCACATTCTCGTCTTCAGCATCAAAATGTAAACAGCATATTTTTCTCTGTGAACTGCTGTAAATATCATTCTCTGAAAAAGATGGCTAGCCCCCATCAAAATAGATCAAATTACGCCCATGGAATAATAAAAAAATTTTCAGATGTGATACCTATCTCTTGAGTTTTTCTCTTCACTTTCCAATTGTTATTTTCATCTACAATTCTGTGATGATAATTTTAACAAACTTTGTTTCCATGACTGAAGAGTTCCGCTGTCAATTAGGAGTTATACCAAGTGGTTTATCACATTGAGTTAATATACTGACTGCTATTCAGGAAGATTGTGTAATAATGTTAATGTCTTGATAAGGTAAACAAGAAAATTTGTCAGGGGGTAATTTTGCTAATTTCTATCGAATCACTGTGACCCAACAATTGGTCCGTCAGACCAACCAGCTGAACAGGCTTCAGATTCTTCTCTCTTTGCTCATCCGTCAGTTGTCATATCTGTCTGTGGGTGCTCCTGGTCACACTTGATTGGGCTAAAACTTGAAATTTTCCAAATATTCACGACTAGGTACCGTATAAAAACTCTTTGTTCAAAAAAATGCATTTTGGGCCCTCTATGGTCATTTTGGACAGAAAATGCCCAAATCTTTGGTGGGTAATTTTTAGATAATTTTAGAGATAATTAGTCCAGGTACATATGCAGGCTACGGTGATTCATTTTATGTGGTACAGATATTTTTTTTATTTTTTAGTATTGAGAAAAAAAAACAAAACACCTTTTTAAGTCGTTTTCTCTCTCAGTTTTGTGTTCTCAGATGATATCAAACTTTTCTTTATCATTGCTCAAAACATGGTTCTATTTTTACAGATGTGGCGGGGAACATTAGCTCGACAACGAGTAAAGAAGACAAAAGCAGGTCTTAAGATTCTGCGATATTATCGCGAGTACAAAACAAGGGTTTATATCAACACTTTGATGCATCTTTTCAGGTAAGTTTGTTTTAATGTTTACCTCTAAGTTTTTGAACAGATACCTTTTTGTCAAAGAACAAAGCCATAGTAAAAAGACAGGTGGAAAAATCTGGTATGGCAGACCATATCTGGAGTTGAAAGGGTAAATATTCGTCCTTCTTGGGTAAGTTCCAGATAATTGATACTGGGGAAGTGTTGGGGAGTGAGGAAATTGAAGGAAGCTGCATATATTGTCTTGTCAGCCAAATGCATAAGTTGGACCATCACAGATGTCACCTACCAGAGTAAGTGTTGGGGAACTCAATTTGGAATTGCCTTGTTTACTTGTCTGGCTGTTTAATCAAATCTGTGCATTTAGCACCGCTGGCAATTATCTCAGATGGTATATTACTGATTCCAATTTTTCTTTTCCTGGAGAAAAGGAAAAGGTTCACCCTTTTTCTTGAATCGTACATCTGGTGATGGTTGGAGAATGGACCAGATGGAACATTGTGTTGACAACATGAAGGATGAGAAAAAGTGGTTTGATTCTCCAAACAAAAGTTGGAATGCTAATGAGTCTCCTCAAAGTTATAGATCAGGGGTTGACAAAATTTTTTTTGAGGCAGGCCAAATTATGCCTTCTGGAGTCAAGGCAGTTATCGAAAAACCAATACTTTCCTTGTAAATATCAACTTTTCAATTTGGATTGATATATATTTCTTTGCTAATGAAATTTTGAACATAAAAAGAATGCAATATTTTAAAATAGAAAAAAAAAAAAAAAATCTTATTTTCATGATTTTGGGGTCAGATGTTTCCAAATCGACACTAAGTATTTGAAATATTGACCACAAATCAGTGAAAGGCTTATTATAACTTGTCTTGCTAAATTTCCGTTTTTTTTTTTGTTAAGGAAGCGAAAGAAGGATTTCGGGAAGAATCTCAAATGGCCGACTGCTCCTCCTGGTTTGGAACGATTTGGATTGTCTCTTTATAAAACTCATCAAAGGTGAGTCAAGATTTTTCTATGAATTTTTCCCTATTCATTGGATCTCAATTTCTCTACTGTGGTGATATCTCCCTGTGTAGGGCGATTTAAACTCTTGAGAGGGCGGTGAGCAACTGATGGGACATTTTGAAATTTTGGTGGGTCGGGTATAGAATTTTGAGTATCAAAGCCTGTGATTGACAATGAAAAGTGAGTTGACAGTGACATTATCAATTGTTGATTTTCCAAGCAGAACTGTGGTATCACTCATTATACAGATGTGTAGAATAATGTGTAAATGTTTATGTGTATATGTCGGTACTACTTGCTGTAGATTGTTATTACCTATTATAAGACTTGAACTGTGTCGTGACCACAATCTTTAAAAATCTCACCCATCATGAATTTACCATGTATTATCCAAAAAGCAATTCCAAAGAACTGTGCATGGTAAATAAATTCAACTACTTATGTTCTCAGTATCATATTATATCCATCAGTGATAAGCAAATTGATCTGAGAACAGTTATGTATGGCAACAATTTTGAGAAATGACTGCCATGTGTGACATCAAAAATTCATGATGGCTCAAATTGAAATTTTGGGGGTAATATTTTTGGCTATAAAGGATGCCAGCTTGTACATTTTTATTGCATAATGCACACTTTTTTGGCTTAGCTGCCCCACTGTACCTTTCCCGTGCAGGTCTAAAAGTGAGGCAAGAGTATATATATATAATATATATATATATATATATATATATATATATATAACAGATTTAATTTTTACATGGGTGAATATTCAGTAGAAATGACATAAACAGTGAGTCGTGTCTGTTATATTTACTGATCTCTCATCGTTGAAAACATTTTTAGGGTAACCTATGTAAATGAGCTCTGTTTCAAAAAATGACATGAATTATAAAATATCGATATATAATACACATAAAACCTTTTATAAAATGACAAACTGCATGTATGGCATAAACTAAATAATGAACGGAGGTGGTGTTTGATTAACACTGCTGGGGGTGCCATGTTAATACAATTGTTTTATTTTTAAAATCCCCGAAACGGTTACATGGTAAACAACTGATGATCCCAACAAGAGAAAATTTATACATTGTACTATAATAATAAGGTATATGTAAAATAGGGAAAAAACACAGAAGGAAATTGCATGAATTGCAGTGACTCAAGTGGCATGAAAAAATCTTTTGAAAAAGTTTTTAAATGTTAAGTGTTTGAAGCTGTGAAGTTTTATATATATGTATATATATATATATATATATATATATATATATATATATATATATATAAATATGTATACACAGTATATGTGGTACAAATCAGGCTAGCAGTATAACATAATATAATAATATATCAATAATATAAAGCCACTTCTGATATGTAATGGATTCATTTCATAGAGTGCTCAATACATACTACTTTTTACTCTTGAAGTTAAGTTATTTTAGAGTAGAGCTGGAAATAAATAGTAGCTCATGTTTCGGCCTCTTCAGGCAAAGATGCCCAGAGAGGGCCGAAACATGAGTTAGTTTATATAGCGGATCCACAACCTACTATTTATGTATATATATATATATATATATATATATATATATATATATATATATGTATATATGTATATATATATATGTATATATGTGTGTGTGTAACACACTTGAATGATCACCAGACACAGATCACATTGAAAGCAGTATGTTTGTGCCAATCATTTGATGTTATTACTTTACAAAATACCTTAATAAAAGTAGTGTAACTCAAAAGCTGTCCATTTTTATTGTTTTGTGAGAGTAAAGAATCTTTCAGTATCCTTTTGAATATCTATAATACATGTGAACAGCAAAAAAAAAATTTCAACTTGAAAGTGGGCAGTGCCACCAAAAAGTTTGAGGACCCCAGCATTATATCATTTTAAAATGCTTGATTTTACGGTCGTGCACAAGACAGCACAGTATATAAGGAACAAAAAAGGGGTCTGTAATATCGTAGAAACTATTAAAAAACTCAAATGACAATGGGCAGGCCGTGTTGCAAGCATGAAAGACATCCGATGGGCATCACATCTCACAACATGGATCCCCAGAGATCACATGAGAAACAGAGGCCGATAGAACATAAGATGGAGAGATGAACTTGACAGATTCAGGGAATACTGGCTCTGCAATGCCCATGATAGAGAATTGTGGCGAATCTTTGGGAAGGTCTATGTCCAACGACGGACATTAAAAGACTGATGATGATGAATGTTTATGTATTTCTTCTTGTTTCTTGAAAATGAAGGGGGTGAACAACCATCAATTGTAGTGAGCGGGGAGAGTCCTGTTTTTATGTAGCTAGTATCAGTATCTTTAGCCAGAAATTATTGGCCTAAATGCACACGTCTTATTATTATTTCCTTCATTTCAACTACTTCTGAGACAATTGGAAACCGAGCCAATTTCAAACAAGCCAAAACACACTAATCAAAAGATACAACAGGTTGGACCACTCCTTTTTTATACTTTTGACTTTACTTAGTATGTAATATGGTTCCAGTAAGCCTCAAATAGGTTGTATACATGTGAAAAAAATGTCAGAATGGCCAGATAACTGCTGGACAATGTGGATCTTCAAAGATCACATACAAAATTTGTGGCTGACTGAAAGTAAGATGGTGTGGTGAGCCAGATGAATCCATGAAGTACTGGCTCTGCAATGCCCATGAAAGAGAGGTTTGGCAGATCTTGGGGAAGGTTTATGTCAAACGTTGGATGCTAAAAGGCTTATGATGATGATAAAAAATCTAAGATAGTGTATACACGTTTTTTTAAGAACATTTTTCTACCACTGTGTCTTGAAACTATTTATTGATTTGTTGACTTGAATTGGGATTAAAAATCCAAGTTTAAGATACTATAAGCTTTTTTCAGTTTTTAGAGTGCTCGCCATACCTTCCATTCTTACCTAATTAACTGATGATTTATGATTTCCCTTGGGAGAGACATAACTTTTTCTCCTCATTTCTATTTTCAGGTGGTGTGCATTTATGAAAATTCAGACGATTCCAAAGGACGAACGATCAATGTTCCACACCAAAATATTGACAGCCGAAACATTGAAAGGCAGGCGCTGTGATTGGGGTTTCAAACGCAGGTGGGATGGAAATTACCTCATGCAGGTGAGAACCAAAAAGATTTGGAGCAGACCCCATTCCTAGATAAGGGGTTGACTAACATTTTCAAACGTTGGCGGGATTAAAATGCTTTTATGTCTTGCGGACCAAAGCAAATGAGAAATGGGGGAAAAAAAGGAAAGAGTCGTATAACAGGGACACTGTTGCTGACTGAAAAAATTTTGTAGCTAAACTGACCTTGAGGAAGCATCAAGAAATTCCAAAACAGCGCTAAAAATTGGCTGAAAATACTGAAAAATAGCTCTAAAAATTAGCTGAAATTGCAGAAAATAGCTCTAAAAATTGACTGAAATCACAGAAAAACAGGGCTAATAATTGGCTAAAATTGCAGAAAATAGCGTTATAAATTGGCTGTAATTGCTAAAAATAGCTCTGAATATTGGCTGAAATCGCAGAAAAACAGCACTAAAAATTGGCTGAAATCGCAGAAAAATAGGGCTAAAAATTGACTGAGATTGCAGAAAAACAATGCTAAAAATTGGCTGAAATCGTAGAAAAACAGCGCTAATAATTGGCTAAAATTTGCAGAAAATAGCATTAAAAATTGGCTGAAAATGCAGAAAAATAGCGCTAAAATTTGCAGAAAATAGCATTAAAAATTGGCTGAAAATAGTGCCAATTTTTTCCCCGACAAAACGTGAAACGTGCTAAATTTACCATGGAAAGCACTAAATTGGTGTCACTGAACAGGAGTGGCCAAACTTGCTTAATGCAAGAACCACATGCCAAAAGGTTAAGATGTTTGAAATCCGTAAGATATAAATAAAATTTATGCATAACTTCTTCCATAAGTCAACAAATACTTATACACAATCATATTCATTTTTGTAAACAATTTTGTACTCTTAATTTGCATTGGTTTCAGTAACCGTAAAATACATTTTTCAAAATCTTGATTGGTGATTGTTTTAAGTATACCAAACCCTGGAATCGGATAAATATAACTTATCATCACAGTCAATAAATGAACAATCATAGCATCAAAATTAGAAGTCCTGTATAAAAAAAAAATAAAATAAATAAATTCTATTTACTGGCCTTTTCCTCAGGAAAACATCTGGAATGGAGAAAAAAAATAAACAAACTCTTAGATTCTGGAGAATCGAGATGTTATTAAACCTATCAGAATAGGATCCAAACATCAAGAGTAGAAGGGGTCTAGTGGAGTACTGATGCCAATTTTCAAGTCTGTAGACAAAACAGTATGGGAAGGATCACTTGAACATAAGCAAACTCATTTAAAAAAAAGGATAGAACCCTCCACTATCTCTGATGGTGATGATTATTCAAATAAATAATATGTTGAACTTGCGTTTTAATTTAGTGAGGTGGTAGATAATGGTAATAATGATAATGATAATAATAATAATGATAATGATAAAAATGAAAAAAAAGCTTGAATATTCATATTTGCCTTTTACATCAATGGTGATGAGAAAAAAGTGATCAGACAATAAATTTCCAAAAGCCGCACAATGAATGTCTCAGAGCCATGTGGCTTGCAATCTACAGTTTGGTCTTCCCTAACATATAAGCTTGTCTTTTACAAAATAATTATTTGCATTTTAATTTTATTTCTTTAAAAAGAAATTCTTATCTGTAAGAATTTGAGGGACCTGCCTCCCCTACATTTGTTGTTTAGTATCAAATTGTCACTTTCTTTTCTTTCTATTTGATAGTGTCAAGATAATCCGAACACGGCCGATTATGTTTCAAGAATGAATTCTTTGAAGAGCAAAGACAACTTCACTGCCATTCTCTTCTCGTCAATGGTGAAGAAAGTACGTTTGAAAATTCTTGTATTTTATTTGTTTATTCTATAAATTTTCCATAAGTTTTTGTATTTCATTTTCATGATATATAATCATACATTTTCTTTTCTGTGCAAATTTGAAATTAAGCCAAGTAAATTAGAAAAATATGGTAAGTAAGTTGAAAAATACCCCATGCAAATTTTGAAATATGCCGAACAAATTGAAAAATATGCAAATAAGTTATTTATTATCTCATGCTTATTCTAAAATACCTTGCACAAATTTAAAAGTATGCAAATTAAAGAATTTGCAAAGTAATTTCTTGTATAATATGCCATTACTACTAAATACTAATTTTTCATGTGATTACTAAGGTCGATAGAATCAGTTTGCTTGACTTATAATCTGTTTGCAACTTTTTCAATTTGTGCACCATAATTTTCGATTGGCAGGCTATGCTTTTGAATTTACATTGTAGACCTGTTATAACATGGATGTTGGGGTTCATAATTTCCCACTGCGTTATGTATGAGTCAGTATTATAACAATTTTTCCTTTTTATGCACCTTCATCCAAGTTCCCCTTCAAGATTAAGTTTTATAAATTGTGCTAAAATGAAGAGAAAACCATGGAGGTTGAATGAGGCCAGGCCGGCAGGAAGTCAGAAATAAATATACCTACCTATACTCACCCGGTTATGTTCGACAAAACTTTGATACATAAGTAGCATTAGTATTTTTTTTTTTTTTTTTTGTGACTGATGAGATGGAAAGAGTTGAGGAGTTATGTTTATTGACTAGTGAAATGGTTTTGTCTAATCTATTCTCTTATTACAGTTGGTGTAACCTGATTCATTACAGGCCTTTCTATTTTTCTATATTTTTTTTATTTTGGAAGCCAGATTTAACGTTTTAAAAATTGGGGTCCATGAACAAACCACATTATCAGTGATGCGGCGTTACGACCGGTCTACAGTGTATTTGGCATATTTTTCAATTTGCTTGCCTTAATTTCAAATTTGCTCAGGGGAGGAAAAGTACAGTTTACTCATGTTGTCTAAAAATGGCAGTGATATTTATGTTATCTGATGACTGTATTATATGTTTCACTGAATTTTCTTCTTAATGTTCAATATTTCCTGAATATCAAACTAGACTTAAGATAAAATAGAGAAGAAAACATGTTGATGTATTGGAAGTCTATAGAATCCGGAACAATCCATACATATAGCAAATACTGACAATTATTGCTCAAAATGCGGCGATAAAAAAAATGCTGACCATCTATCCACAGTGAAATTAGAGGACACGGCTAAAAATTAAAATTCTGACCTCCATTGGTGTTAGAAAAAATTTATTCTCGGCAATAAGAGCAAACATATTGAATTGCCTG
>OY735224.1:52451428-52463928 GCA_963457665.1 Thysanoteuthis rhombus
CATAGTAATTTTTAGTAACAGCCATAGTAATTTTCGTAATTTTCAGGACACGGGGGACTCCTGGCCCCCTAGTGTCACATATATATATATAATATATATATATATAATATAATATATATATATAATATATGATATATATATATAATATATGATATATATATATATATATATATATATATATATACATATTGTGTACTCCACAGACAGACTGAAGAGTTGTAATACAACAAAGCAGCTGAGTCCAACGATGGATGATAAAAGACTGATGATGAATTATGGTAATGTTGAAGGAAAATATCCTTCCTCAGTAGTTTTCAATGGACCATTTCAGTTAATTCTTTTAACAATACATTTAATAAACCCCAAATAGACTGCCATTACTCATAATTTCCATTTTTTATTCTTTCAGAGTGATGAATCAGGATTTGAAAGTGATCATTGGTAAACAGTTGAAATGCATGCTGGGAGACAAACAGAGGACGGTCGTAGTTCGAATGTCTCCAAACAACGGAAAGGATCCGGAATTTCGCAAGGAGAGCATGGGACTGGCTCTGATGTGGCCAACGACCACGAATCACAACAACCCCATCATCAAATCTTGATGATTTCACAATGACCAACTTTTTAAAACAATTTCAGAGGAAAACAAATAAGAATTCTAAAAAAAAAAAAAAAATTGTGGCTCATACCTATTTTTGTTCAAAGATACAAACTTTTATTGCTTGCAAAAGTTCCCAGCGGCAAAACCGGTTTTTTCAAATGTAGTTTTTTCTTCAAAAAAAAAAAAGTGCTGGGATCTTTTGCACACATGTTCATAATAGGAAGTTTCATTGATGTTATTAGGTTGGTGCAAAAGTTTCCGGCAGAAAACTGTTTTTCAACTGTGTATTCAGTTCTGTTTAAGAAAAGGAAAAAAAAAAAAAGAAAGATGCTGGGAACTTTTGCACACACTTAAAATTTGTAAGTTCTTCAGACTTCAGACCTCATCTTTGCAAACGAAATTCCTGAACATTTTGATTATTTTTTTAATTATTTACCTATCGGTAGTTTTATATTGTTATATTATGGGGATAGGAGCATGAATGTGCTCAGTTGGTTCCATTATCATGAGAAAACTGATTTTGGTATGATTGGTCAACTGAATGTTTTTTTTTAAAACTCCAGGGATATCTATGATTGACCAATCTTTGATTTAACCCCCTCCTCCTCAACATTATATATATTTTTTCCCTCCACTATATCTGCTCTCTCTCCCTCCTCAAAGTCTTGTTAAAATGTACATTTTGTCTATAGTTTCAAGGTGGGGGTCATTAACATCAAAGAGTTTTTTCCCGGATAATTGAACTCTTTGTTAGTTGTGTTCTTGACATATTGCATCGGCCGATTGGGGAAGAAGTCCCGGTTATAGACAGGTAGTGCTGTGGAAAATTGAGAAAAATCAAAGAGGCAGCATTAGTCAACATGTCTGACTCAGTTGAAAAGTGCAGAGTTCAACCCGGTCGCTTTCGCTGCTGAACAGGGACAACGCACGGGAATCCAGGCCTGAGCAGGAGAGAAAAAAATATCACCTGAATCTGTTAGAGCGTTACTACCATTGGAAAAATTTTGTTCATCACCATCACACACAGTATCCCTGAAAAAAGCCGTAGAATGGATCGGCCGAAACGTTGTGTTAGGAACATAAATAATACAGTGTTCAATTGTCCGAAAGACTCTTTGAACATTTTGAATCAGTCAAATTGGCAGTTTACCTCCCTTCTTCCCCCCCCCCCCTTCCGCCCAATTCTCCCCTTCTTGCTCCTCCCCATTCTTCCCCTCTTATCCCTCCCTCCCACCATCCCTCCTTTTCCCTCCACATAGGCAGTTCACTTCTACTTCTCTAGTAATCTCTACCCTTCCTCCTCTCCTCACCCTCCTCCTCAGATTTTCTCCTCCTTGTCACCTGATCAAAATGGCGTATATAAAATTCTTTTCCTCCTTTCTACTACTCTAGTGATCTGTATATCTCTTCCCCCCCCATCTCCCTACTTTCAGAATTTCTTTTTTAATTTGGCCTTTGACCCCCCCTCCCACTCCTTACAGAGAAGATGATATTCAACCCCCCCCGTCCCCCCCCCAAATAAGTGTGCTAGTCTGAAGAACTCTCAAGTTTGTACTCAGGCAAAAATGAAAGACCAAAAGGGAGGCGGGTTATTCCATCCATTATTGAAGCTGTACAGAAAAAATTAAAAACAAACCATAAAAATTCTTAGACAGAATTATGTGATTATATAAAAAAAAAAAAGAAAATGGAAGATTCCTAGTTTCTGCAAATAAGATGAAGATGATCTTTAGTTCATTTTAAGGCCAACAAGTTATCTCTCTTATCAAAGAAAAAACCCCTATAAGTAAATATATAAATAAATTATATTCTCATTGCTTTGAACAGTGCACAAACAAAATGAATTACACCAACTTCATTTCCATACAAACCTTTGATGTTTCACGCATCAGCCGACTCAATGTTGAAAATGTTGGACAAATGACAGTTGAGCAGTTTAATTCATTCAGAGTAATAATATAATTCATGTATCTACTTCTGTTTTTCTTTCATGGGGAAGATGAAGTTTTTGTTCATTTCAAAACTATCGGGGATAATCTCCATTTTATGCACAGAAACTAGAAATTAGCCCCTCAAACCATAAAAATTCAAAGACTGAATTATGTGATTGAAAAAAAAAAATGGTCAATTCTTAGTTTCTGTATGTGAAATACAGATAACTCTTGTTAGCCTTAAAATAAACAGAGGATTATCTTCCCCGTGAAAAGAAAAATAGATAAAAAATAAAAAATTAAATGCATAACATTTAAAAGCAATAACAATATGATTTGAAAACCAAAACAAAAAAACTTAATTTCCATACAAACCTTTAACATTTCACACACTCACCCACTCGAAGTAAAAAACGATGCACAGAAATAAAATGAATAAAAACTACATTATTTTCATACAAACCTTTAACATTTTACGCATTACCCACTCAATATTAACCAAAAAAAATGGTAGATAAATAAAACAATTCGATTCATTCAAAGCAAAAACAATATAATGTATTTACTTCGATTGTTTGAATTTGTGTATGATAAGGTGTGACTATTTTCCTCGTTTAAAGGAATGTCCGATCGAGGACATGGGATACGCTGCTGAAATATTGTGAATAAATGAACACCTTGACAAGAAACATAGTCCTGCTTTATCATTCCGAATGCATATTTCTGTTTTTAGATGTGTCCGCACATCTCTATAAGACACTTTTTGATCGGTCTGTCGGTCAGTCCTAGTTATGTTGAACCACAGAAATAGAAAGGAAGAGGTGTGAGGTCATTAAGAGGTGCAAACGATTAGAGAACATCTATTCTGATGAATTTACCTAACTGTTAATGCCATCATCGCAGAATATCCGAGGTCTGCATTTTTGTATTGAAAAAATGCCCCAAAACGCCAAAAATGGTGAAGATTTTTTTTATTTTTATTGAAAATTATACTTGCAGAATATTTCCATAATGCACTATTTTACAAGTGTGATAATCAATTGACTTGGAGAAAGATAACTTGCTCTTCTTACTCCTCCTCCATCTCCTGACACAACTACCACTACGGATGGTGAACGCCTCTTTGAACTTATGGTTCTTTGATAGAGAAGATGATATTTAGTTAATTTTTTAGGGCCGACAAGAGCTATCTCTTCACGCATTGAAACTAGGAATCTACCCCATAAACCATAAAAATTCTAAGAGAATTATGTGATTAAAGAAAGAGAAATATATATATATGTATACACACACACACACATACGTGTAATGTATTTAATATTTTTGGTGATTGGAAAAGTCAACAATTTCACAAAACGAATAAAAATTTTTAATTGTAAAAATATTTGAAGACCGGATGAAGGCACAAAAGGAAAGTTTATTAGTTGTTTGCAAAAGTTTCCGGCCTTAAAAATGATTTTCTCATGAGTGTTCAGTCTTTAAATTTCAAATAGTGCTGGAAACTTTTACACACATCTAATATCATCATCATATATATATATATATATATATATATATATATATATATATATATATATACATATATATATATATATACATACACACATCTATGTTTATAGATAAAGGTTGTTATTTTGATTTAAAAGAATTAAGATAGCAACTTATATCAATATAGATAGTTTGTGTGTTTTAAAAATTTGAGTTGTATTAAAAATGTTTTTTCAAAATGTTCACTTATAAGTTTTATGATTCATGTTTTTCGTTTTACATGAAGCAAATTGTAAAAAACGAAACCTATCTGTGTGTGTATTATGTATTTACTAGCATACTCCCGTAAAAAAAAAACCAAAAAAACGGCTGGTTTATTTATGTATGGATCGGCACTTAGGGAGCCTCAAGTTATTTCTAATTGGTAATTTATTTTTAATAATTCAAGTTTTTCTAATTTCAAGTTTTGTTTTTTGTTTCTTTTCCTGTCTCAACTCAACATTAAACATTTTTTTTCAGTCACTTAACACTTTTTAAAATTTTTATTTCATTTTCAACTCAACGCTAGCTGTTTTAATGTCTGAAGCATTTCTGTGACGTATTTTTCATTGTTATGTCGCAACGACCACGGTGAGAATTGAACTTACAATCTCTAGCCCGAAGAGAGGGGGGGGGCAGTAAAATACCTGGCTGCTTTTAACCATTAAAAGCCAGGGAGACTTCATAGTTTAACGGAAGCTGACTTTGTATCCGCAGCCTGAAACCTTACAATCGACATCCCGTCTCATTCCATTACAATCCTATAATTGTTTTATTAGCTCTGTTAATCTATTTCACATGGACCAATCCATCATAACTTTCAGGTTATGACAGGAATTGGACAAAACATACAGCCTCGGAAATATACAATTAAACATAGTAATTTTCATATATAGCCTTTGTATCATTAAGAAATGGATACATAATCCAACAGAATATTCAAAGCATTCATGAACACATAGCTTTTATTTATATATATATATATATATATATATATATATATATATATGTATATATATATATATATATTGGTAAATAATCAATTGGTATGTTTAATATATAAATATTGAAAAAATAAACCATCATCTATATATATACATATATATATATACACACATTATATTACTTTGAAAAAGACCTCTCGTTATTACACGTTGATTGTATTGTTTGGCCTAGAGAGCGTCAATAGAATAAACAATTAATGTAATGTCGCCCGTACCATTGAGCTCAAAAGTCACTGTGAAATAACAAGGGGATTTTATGTTTTTCCAAAGTAATATAATGCATTATATATCCGCCTTTTTTTGTATATGAAATAAAAATAAAACCATCATCTGTATGCTTATATATATTCTTGCATAAACATACAGTTGATGGCTTATTTTTACTCAGTAAATATATATATATATATATATATATATATATATATATATGTATGTATGAAATACATAAAGTTGACGATAAGGAAAAACAGTTATATCTAAATTGAATGTATTATACTGATTTGTTTCTACTCTTTGCAAGAAGCTAACGGAGATTTTTTTTCTCTTCAAGGAACAACATCGCGCGATATCTTAATGTTACTTGAAGAAGAAACTTTTTTTTCTAATTTAAAATTGCTACTTTGTCAAATCCAATACCTGTTAGTATTGGTAATTTAATTTAAACAACTTTTTTCCCCTTATCGTCAACATAATATATATTGTTGGATTTATCTTATAAGAGAATGAAGAGCATGTGGATATTATGTATATAGCGTTGCTCTTACCATTAAGCCATCGGTAATGCAGAGGCCCTAATAACTTTTTTTCAACCTTTATTCTCATCTTCTTTGTTCTCTAATTTCATATTCTATTTACGTTGTCTATGTTGAATGACACATCAAGTGTGTAACGACAGGAGATCATTTCAAATAAGTTTCTGTGTGATATAATGCAATTTATAATCATTCTGTTGGATCATATATATCCATTTCTTAATACATGACTATCGCGTTGATAGAGGTGAATAGACAGAAATAAACGAGATGAGAATTTGGGCCTTTGCATATATATGTACATATACACACACACACATATTGATGTACATGAAATAGTATTCCACATGAAGGGTCCAATAAATGTTAGAGATAAGTAAAAAGTAAGGAAAAACCATACTTGTTGGAGATTCTTTCTTGATAATTTGTTGAAACCGGTCAGAGAAATCTTTTCTGCTGGCCATATGAGAAATACAATTATTAGCACAAACCCTTTTTTTTCAAAATATCCAAAAGTTTATTGATGTTAAATAATCTCCAACATTTGTGGCTTTTTCTTATCTATCTTATATATATTTTTTTGTTTTGTGTGGATTTGAGGTGATCCAATAGAAGGGTGGTAATTTGACGATTGAAAGGTGAAGAACAATTTAAGAGGAACACGAATGTTACGTCTCAAAAAATTACATTATCAAGTGGGCAGGCTTTTATGCATTTCATTTGTTCCCACCAACTTTTTCAAAAGGATTTGCAGCGGTTGCAGAAAAGCTGTTTACATGTTTGGGACTGAGAAATGAAATGAGGAAAACAAGGCCCGGGCAGGTTGTGTGCTCTCTGGTCTGAGGAAGAGAGGTGTTTGCATCTGTGTCAGTGATGAGCGGATTGGTTAGAATAAGAAGGGTCAGTGAGAGGAGGGAGGGTCAGGATGGAAGCAGTGGGTTTCTAGGAATGTTTGTTTGGCTGTGCTTTAAAAAAAAAAAATCTAAATTTTCTATCTAAAGAATGGAGAGGTGTTGACATATATAGGGGGTGGTGGAAATGGGATGTGTTGTCTGTATTGGCATTATCTTGAAGGGGGGTTAAGTGTACTCATACTAAAGGAGAAAAGAAATTCCCTGTAGGAAATTCCCTTTGGTTCTCTGGATAATCCCGGTGAAAAATTTACGGTCTTACAAAAGTTAGATACGATTCCTAGAAGGGAGTTAATTCTCACTCGCCATGTATATTCTAGCCGTTGATGGTAAAATACAAGAAGCAACGGGTAATTTGAATAAAGCTTGTATAGAGAGATTTAAGGTGATTATAATGTATAAATGTTTTTTTTGACTTTTGTCCGCATCTTGGTTCATCATCTGAACACAACGTTTCGGATGTTTTACCCTACAGGCTTTTTCGGCTTGGTGGTGAGGTTTCGGGTCTCTAAGACTGGAGGTCATTGCCATCAGAGCCTGAAGATAGAAGATCTCCATTTCACTAACTGTACTTGAGCTTTGACGGATCCAGTTTTGTGTTATAGTTACTTTACAAATAAAGCCTCTCCTTTTGAAACATTTAAAAACGCTTTTTTTTTTCCTCAAAAGTCTTTAATGTAATATCAATTTTGGAAAAATCCTCTTTCACTTTTGACCCCCTCAAAGGGTGGGTTTTCGTTCATTTTAAACACCTTAGAGAATTATTCGTAAACATATAAAATAACAAGATATGTGTATGGGCAGAAAGTAGGTTCCTCTTTGGCTTGATAGTTACATTGTTAATAGAACCCCCTTCTAAAATCCTTCAGAAAAAAAAAAAAAATTTTCCTGAAAATTTTTAGTTTCAAACACTCCCACCAGGTTCATTGAATTGACGTGTCTAATTTGGTTGCACTAAACCCATATTTGGGTACTTTGTTGGTCATGCTATAAAAACGCACAAATAGACACCTCTTATGGACATGTTTAAGATTAAAACAATTGTTACTGGTAATAAATGAAATCTTTGCTTAATTTCTAGTTGAAAAGCTACTAATATAGGCCATTTAGTGAATATCAAACTCACTACAGTCAGAGCTGGATGGAGCTAGTATTCATATTGTAAAGGTAATCTAAAAAGGGGGGGGAAAAAAAAATTAAAACTCACCATCAAAGTCAATAATTGAACAACCTTAGAATCAAAATTTGAAGTCATGTATAAAAAACTTTGATCAAATAATAAATATGGTCAGAAAATATTCTGTTATGAAATCATAGAAGTTTCCCCAGAAGGAAATATCAAAAATCGAGTAAAAAGATATCTAAATACATCTAGGTTCTGAAGAATCTAGATGTTATTAATGAACCCATCAAAATTTCTGAGTAATTAATTTCCTGATTTGTCTGTTCAGCTCTATAAGACACTTTTTGGTCGGTCTGTCAGTTCATTAAAGGTTAAATATAAAATTTTTTCAGCCAGGTTATCTTGGATTGATATGAAATTTGGTCCAGATCTTCGGATAAACCATCCTCATTTTCCCTCTCCTCCTCCTACTACTACCACCACAGATGGTGAATGTATCCTTGAACTTATGGTTCTTATTATAATATGCATTAGACAAGATATAATTTTAATGACCCAGTATATTTTCTCCTCTTGTTTTTAATTTGTAATTGAATCACCCTAGCCCCACAAATGGCCCGTCCGACCAACCAGCCAAGTGGGCTACTAATTCTTCTCTCTTTGATTGTCTGTCTGTGTGTGTCTTGGGGTAGGGTCCTGGTCACATCTTAGTGGTTAGAACCATGAAAATTTGAAAAATCACACCACAAGGCACTGTCTAAAAAGTTTTTTTTGTTTTTTTTTGAAAACCCATTTAGACCATTGCTTTCAAATAAAAAGATGTAAATTTTTTTTTATTGATAAATTTTCATTTAATTTGTTATGGTACACACACAGGCTACGGTGATTCTTTTATTGCAGGGTTAGGATATTTTATCTCACTTTTATGTGTGATGATCAAAAAGAAAAAAGTCTTGCTCCTCATTACCTACAGAAAAGCTGAAAAGAAACTCTTCTATTAGAGATTGATAAAAACTTTATTTTTTGGCTGATTGTAGTCAAACTAGCTTAAACCCTGGATCAGTGGTATCCAAAATGTGTTCTATGGAACCCCACGGTTCTGTGCAACCTTTCCAGGGGCTCCATGAAATAAACTGACATTTTTGCTATATACTTAATTCTTCAGTAAATGAATGATTCTTCCACAGCTTTTACTTGTCTTAATTTTTTCTTCTGTACAAAAGAATCAAAATAAAACAACATTTTGTCTTTTTTAATTAAAAACATCTTGGTTGTTATTCCTGAGACATGGACACTGTTCAGTCAATAGTCGATCATATGTCTATATTTTCTCGGTAAACTTCACTCTTGCCCTGTCATTCGAGTATAATTCCATAAGCAAGGCCAGAATCAAATAGTTACACGCATATATATATATATATATATATATATATATATATAATGTGTACTTTAGAGAGTGAGACAGACTCGGGAGTGAAGTTTTTGGTGGTAAGGTTTATTAATCCTTATATGTCAATAGTACATACATGTTTCGGGATTTCTCCCATCATCAGTGGTGCGTGTTGTGTGAGTGTGGATTATATATATATATATATATATATATATATATATATATATATATATATAAAGTATAATGAAAATGTTTTAAAAGGAGTTCCCAAGAAAGCACAATTATTTAAAAGGGTTTCTCCGGGTTATTAATGTTTTCAGGACAGCTGCGTTGGACTATACAATGGTAGAATTTGCCTGCTGTGTTAGAATTCAAAATATGCACCAATTTCTGTAAACGTTTTCGTATGGCCTTGATAAACGTTTGTAGGAAGTCCGGTGATATCTTGGCCGTAACATTGTCGAATGTGCTCCTCCAAAGTTTGTGGTTTGGTGTGGTCCATCTTTGCCCACCCCCACAGACAGAAGTCACGAAAATAGGGCTATACTTACAAAAGTTACGTATAGTTTCTTACAGGGAGCTAATTTTCACTAACCCTTTTCCCGGAGATATACATATTTTTAAATCATTATATCATGGACACTTTGTTCAAATGTCCTTTTAAACAATCTCTTTGAAAATTCTCTTGGTGGTGTTGAAACTGAAAGCTGGACTATTTCCTGTGATATCTTCCCACAAATAATCTATCTGTTTATAATAGGGCTTTTGGAAATTATGTATTTCACTGCTATGAATTATGAGCCAACCAACCAAGGCAATACTAGGGCTATATGGTATGAAATTATGTCCGGATTCAGTTCATCTCTTCTTTCTGGTTGTGTGTCATTTACAGTGTATAGTAAAGTTTAACCCCGTGGAGAACACAAACTTTGAAGAACAACATATTCGCCATTGCTTACAGTAGGAATTTTTGTAAGAGTAATAATCTTATGCTGATGATGACAAACATTTGTGAAGTATATCCTGGTGTAGTGAAGGCTCGTAAAAGTCGGCTGGGGTTTAAAGATGACAATTGTGATTTGAAAATGCATGATTACTCTCCGAACACTTCAATATGCTAAAAAAACCGTCAACTAAAACTATCAACATAGGTTTCTTCAGATTTTAAGTGATTCTGGCTAGCTACGCATGTGTCAAGAGTACAAACTGCACCCCTGAAACTAGGGAGCTGAAAATTAAACATTCATTCCTTAGAAATTTACTCTAGAGAAAAACATATTCTTCCTTTTTTTTTTTTTTAAACCCCAACCCCGAGGAAAAAAAAAAAAGTTTTGGGTGTGGGTATCCATTCACAATATAAGTTAATACTGAATTAGTATCTTTGTGTCTGGCTATGTTCATGCTTTTTTTTTTTTTTTTTTTTTTTCCTTTCAACTCAGATTTAATGATTGTTACTCAACAAAAGGCGGAAAAACAATTTATTCATTGATCACCCCCAACAGAGCATGCTGACAAATGATGTTGGTCAAATGACTATAACTGGTTAGTCACTCAATAGAAACAAACTCATCTCTAAGGGATGATAGATAAATCTGATGCCTAAAGTACAAGGGCATGAGTGTAGGAATTGATAAATCGTGGCTCACCCTACTGTCAACCGATTGGTAAATCAACAATAGACCAAACGTACAAAGCAGTAGATAAAAAGTGACACACATGTTGCTTTATTCATGCATATACATAATCTGAAGAAAACCAATATGGCGTTCTTTTTACTTACTGTTTAACAAGGGAGATAAATGTGATAATTCGAATATTCATGTAAATACATAGACAGATTGTTAACCCTAACGCTCTCAACTATATTCTCAAACAGTCCAACTTGTTGACTAATTACACTGAAAATTTCTGGTCTGCAAGAGTTTTATTTTTCTGTTCCAGACAATTGGAACTAGAGAGTCGGCAATTATCGATAAACGGGAATCGCCCATTGTTCAGTCAATAGCTACATCGTTATCAAAGGTTTATCTGATGAGATCTCTGTGGCATAGCCAGTATCTGATTTACCCCCCCCCTCCTCCAAAAAAAAAGGTCAGTACTTGATCAAATTTTGTTATGGCAAAAAACTAGGTCTAGTCAGTTACTAGGTTAAACTCTTAAGCTTTTTAAGGCAAAAAGACTTGACCGAAAGCTAAAATTGAAGTCTTATGTATAATCTAGAAGTATGAATAGTGAAAGATGAGATTATGTTGAAAGAAAAATAAAACAAAAACAAAAAACAAAAAACAAACAAAGAACTTGGTTAACTTGGTCAGTCAATTTCTAGGTAACTGCTTTAATGAGACACAGTGGCTACACTAAAGGAAGGATGACCCCACCCTCCAGCAGAGTAGAAAGTGAGGAGTGGGTGGAGTGCAACATGGGTCATAATGTCTATTTTCTTAACATTTGCTGACTCTATAGCAGGCCTTCCCAAAGTGGGGGGGGGGGGTCATGCTCCCAGTAAGGGAGGGTAGTGAAGTTGGGAAATATATTGCGATTAAAAATAGAATAAATATTAATTATTATTAAGGTCCGAATTGTAATTTGAAAGAAAGAAAAAAAAAAAGAAAAAGAAAAAAAAAAAAGAAAAAAAAAGAAAAAGAAAAAAAAGAAAAAGAAAAAAGAAAAAGAAAAAAAAGAGAAAAAGAAAAAAAAAAGAAAAAAAAAGAAAAAAAAAGAAAAAAAAAGAGAAAAAAAGAGAAAAAAAGAGAAAAAAAAGAGAAAAAAAAGAGAAAAAAAGAAAAAAAAAGAGAAAAAAAAAGAAAAGAAAGAAGATAAACAATAAAACAACCCAACAACAAACCAAAAACAAAATGGTTCTTTTGTTGTCCAAAATCTTTTCTTGGAGTCGCTTTGGTTTTTCCGCAATCACATAAAATTGAAATTAGAAAAGGAAACATCGTGTTATTATTTTGATATATGGCATTTTTCATCATGGTTATCATTAAATTTCAAATATGTGGATGGGTCTAAATCTTGAATGTATGATTCTAAGGCTTAATTTTCCCCGCCAATCTCTCGTTTCGAAATTTTTATATTTAATGTTTTGGACCCTTCTTTGCTGGTTATTGCGATCCTGTCTCCGAGGGAAAAAAAAAAAGACAAAACAAACAAAAACTTGCGATCGTACATTTGAGATTTAAACCCATTCACATATTTAGAATTCGACAATAACCACGACAGACTTCCATCATTTAGAAATAGTGACGCAGCATTTCC
>OY735224.1:52468928-52601428 GCA_963457665.1 Thysanoteuthis rhombus
TTTCAGTGATGCAACAAATGGCGAGAGAGGTAAATTATTAATTGATCTCCACTTCTCCTGATTTTCTTTAATTTGATCACCCCTAACATGTCAAGCTACCAGTAGACATAAGTCACAGGACAGTTTCTGAAGAGTGACTAACCAGACCCATTTATAGTTTGTTTCTGTTTTATCCCTCAGCAGTTAAGGTCAGTTTTTAGGCCTTACCGTGCCTTGCTGGCCCAAGACAATTTATGAGGTGGAAAAAGATGGATACATGCCTCTCCCAAGGGTACTAGTGTGAAGTGAATGCAAACTTTCTCAGCCAGAGTTATAATTTGGCTCGCCCATCTCATTCTGTATGCTGTTAACCACTAAGCCACTTGCACTTCCTTTCCCCATTACAAACTGTTAAAATAGGATTCTTCAGTTTTTAAGCTGGTCTGGCTGATTATGTATGTTTTAATGCGTAAAGGCAGCACTAATGGAGATGGAGGCCTGAAAATTCATTCATGTTGTTTTAACTCTTAAATTCATGAGAAAAAAATTGGAATTTTATGAATCAGGAGAAAATGACTTCTAATTAATGTTACCCTCCTTTGCCCTTTGTGATTTTAATTTTTTTCCTGTCAATATTATTCATAGAAGTCTGTTATCTTTTTATTCTGCAGAAGATTTCCACCGTGTTTCTGAACGGTATCAAGTGGTTCATGAATTTAAGAAGTAAATACTAGTTGTCAATCAAATTACAATCATGACTTTTCTCAGCTTTGATTTCACTGAAATGAGCATCAGATTTTTTTCTCCCTGAAACTTGATCTAACTTATATTCCATAATTTTCTAATGTTAACTTTTAAATTCATTGGCCACTTGCAACCAATTGTATTGATAAAGAACTCTTCAATGAATAGAATAAAAAACAACTCACCATCAATCAATAACAATTGTAGCATCAGAATTTGAAGCTGCGTAAAAAAAAAAAAAAAAAATGAATAAATATGGTCAGAATAAATTCTGTTTATGACATCACTGGCATTTTCCACTTGAAAACAGCTAAAATAAAATGAAGAAACATCTAGATTGTGGAAGATGTAGATGTTATTGATAAACCTGTCAAAATACGGTCCCCAAAACATCAAAAAAGCTTTTTTTTCCCCTAAAAATGAAAGCATTTTTCAGAAGGGGTCTAGGGGTCTAATGCCAATTTTCAAGTCTGTTGACAAAATGGTATGGCCAAAAGTGCTGGAAGATACAAATACATGCATATATAAAGAAGGATGGAACCCTTTGCCAGCTTTGGTAGCTACGGTTGTTCAAGGGAACTGTGAATCAGACAGAAATTTAAAAAAAAGATTAAATAAATTGTCAAAGGGGAATCAGGAATTATCTCCCTTGATAATGACATTCATTTTTTGGTAATGAAAAAAAATTTGTAAATTCTGAATTTTAAAAAAATTTTTAGAGACGTCTTCTTGAGTAGATTTCTTTACTTATATTACTGTCTTATTGTAAGTAAGTAAATTAGTAGATTAAATGAGTTGTAGAACTTCTCTAGGGAGGTTTAAATGCACATATATTCATAGCCAGCCAGCCCAACTTGAAAACTGAAGAAACCCATGTTACCTATTTTGATCAACAGTCTGTAATAATTATAGAAATGTGGGCTAGCTTTAAACTGAACACCATTTAAAATTTTATCAACTGCCTCAACCTTGACTAGATTCCTCAAAATGTCTAATACCACCCAAGGTATAGCCAGAGGCATTAAACAATTTATATTAAAAATACTTATTCAACATTGAATTATACATTTTATAACTTTGATGAATAAATGAAACTTGAAAATTTTCTAATCTTATCAGTACAGAGGAATATTTACCAGGCACATTTTGTTTATTTTTTCCTAAATTCTATATATTTCAGCTGAACCCTTCCCCCAAATTACCCTGTCAAATTTAGTTCATCTGGGATAAAAGGAAAATTAATTATCTAAATCAAAATTATTTATACCTTTAATATCTTTTTTTTTTTATATAAGATGGTAAACTATTTCAGTATTTCAAAATTCTCAGGGTGAAAAAAATCAGTTTGTTTTTGTGACTGTTTTTGAAATATACCTAACTAGTAAATAATGCCCTAGTTGACTTATTAAACTTTAGAATTCCATAATTTGTAAGACCATTATTATTTTGAATAATTTCAGCCAATTCTTTTCTTGCCCTCCTCTCAAAGAAAGTAATCATGCCCAACTTTTTTTAGTCGATCTTTATAACTTAAATCCCGCATACAACTTATTCTGGTAAATTTTTCTGTACTGTCTCCGACTTCAAAATTAATTTCCAATTACCACGTTAGGCTCTAGCCTGTACAAATCAATTAGGAAAAATAGGTTTTTTTGAGCCTCAGTCTGTGCTCCTTCAAGAAATGCAATAATTGGGCTCTTCGAACCCACGGAAAATTTTGAACTAATAACAGAAAGAAATAAAGACTCAGCCTTAGACAAATATATTATTCTGTTTCCCAACCCCCTGGTTATGGATCCTTTAGTAACCCCTTAAAAAGTAGCCATGTATGCCAGTGTACACAGATTTCTTCAATCATCGTGAGATTAGATGATGCTTCTCATAGTTTGAGAATAATTGCATAAAAATAGAAAAAAGAAGTTCTTAAAGGTTAACCCTATTAATTTAAAGGTTAACCCTTTTAGAAATATCAGATTTTCCTTGATGTGAAGAGGAGACTGGCTGCATGTGGCTGTGAAAGGGTTATGTCATGGTTAAAACAAAAAAAAAAAAAATTAAAAAAAAAATGAAGCAAAGTTTCTATCAAAATGAAGTAACCATTTAATGATTATTCTCATATCTGCAATGTTCAAAATATTTTTTTATGGTCCCTGTGAAATACAAGAAGTGAAAGAAAAAAAAAACAAACAAAAAAACAAACAAAAAAACAAAAACGAAACAAGAATGTAATTTCCTAAAGAAGCTTCTAAATTGAAGTCTGCTCAAATAGCGTAGTGGTTAGCACGTCTGCCTTCCATGCAGAAGGTCCTGGGTTAAATTATCGTTATAAACAAAGAGTGTAGAAAACTCTACATTTAGACAAATTTCCCTGTGCACTCAGCAGCTAATTGAGTACACTCTAAGCTTCGTAATTCAATGTTGAGATATCCCTTTGGTGAACTTGCATAGTACCAAGAGGTTGGTCATAAGGACTTGTAGTTGTAATGTCCTGGCCTCAACTAGACTCGAGACTTGCAAGGATCATTAATCTGATGAAGACAACAGAAACTAGGATTTCATCATTGGGGCATCGTCTCTCAAGAGATGTTAACGTTATAGTTGAGAGCAAAAAAGATACTTTTCAATTCTAGAAGCTTTAAAACAGTTATTTCTGTGAATTGAATACCTATTGTAACGATTTTAAACTTCCAGGGTTCAATCCCTGATATTAGCGAAGAGTGTGAAAAAAAAAAAAAAAAAAAAAAATTATCATCTGGACAAATTTCCCTCTCCATTCAGCAGCTAATTGAGTACACCCTTAGCTGTGGGATTAGGTTTGGGGGTTATCCCTTTGGTTAAATTGCATTCAACCAAGAATCATAAAGAAAAAAGGTCCTTGTCTTGACCAGACCCGAGACTTGAGAATCACTAAGCTGACGCAAACGAAAGAAACTAGCTGTCTATACTTCAATGGGAATCGTCTCTTAAGAGATAGACGCTTTACCCTTTAAGATTTTATTTAATTTTTTTTTTTAAATTCTTTTATTAGACGTGTCCATGGACATTTCACTCATTTTAAATAACACAAATAGGAAGGAAGGGGTATGACGTCACTAAAAGAACATCTATTCTCATTAATTTTTTTTTTTTACCCGCTGCTAATGATGTCAGGATAGATCGTCCAAGGTCTGCAATTTTGTATTTAGAAAAAAAACCAAAAAAAACCCAAACAAACAAAAAAAAAACAAAAAACAATAAACCAAACACACTAAAATGGCTATTTACAATTTTATTGAAAATAATGCTGGCAGAATATTTCAGTATGGAAGTATTTTGCTAGTATGAGAATCAAGTGACTCAAAGAAAGACTACTTGTTCTTTCTTCTACTAACATGGATGGTGAACGCACTGTTGAACTTATGGTTCTTGTTTAATTAATTCCCACAAACCCCTATGAAAAAATATTTGAGGGCCGGGGCATTCATTGATTAGAGTAATTTAGTTGATGAATGATATCTTTGCTTTGCTTCTTGTAGTTTACAGTGATCTTTTTTCCTCAAACCAACCGACAAGACTTTGATAACTAATGTAACTATAGTGGTAGTAATTGGACAGTGTTGAAATCAAAAACTTGCAGATAAGTATATTACATCTCAAAAACTTAGATATGAGCTTAAAACATTTAGCTAAAATGTCTAAGAAATACAAGTGGCAAAATCTTTTTTCTTTATAGATGTAACTCACTTGTTTTCAAATCTTTCATTTCCACAATGTCAAAATTATTTTGTCAGATTACCACTCAACAAAAACTTATCAGGAAGATGGGCTTGATGCATTTCACTATTATTTTGTCAGCGTCTTCAGAAAAATACACAGTAGCAAAAATGCAGTTGTTCACATGTTACACAAAGCTGGAGAAAAATGTATAACATTCCTGGTGTTGGTTCTTTGAGAGGAAGGAAGATGTATCTAAGGTGTGAAATGAATCAACCCTATCTTTATGAAGATGATTTTTTTAAATTAATTTTTTCAGATGAAATACACATGTTCTCAAACCTTTCATTTCCACATTGTCAAAATTATCATTTTGTCAGATTACCGCTCAACAAAAACTCATCAGGAAGATAGGCTTGATGCATTTCACTAATATTTTCTCAGCATCTTCAAAGGAATACACAGTAAAAAAAAAAAATACAGTTGTTTACATGTTATACAAAGATGGAGAAATATATATATGATAATAATAATAATAATAATAAATTAATCAAGTTATCCACAGACAGCTGTTTCGTGTGGTTATAGACTATCCATTATCCCATCCAGTACCACGAGGTAGGATTGAAACCTTCGCTTCAGACCTAGAGGCTGGCATTTTACCTCTGCTCTATGCAGAACTGGATGGTCAGTTAGGTTGAATACTAGGGATATATTTACTTACACACAATTCCCCATCCACCAGAGTGCTCTATTCCAGAGTTGGAAGAGCACTGCTTATCTATAGCTTATAATGAATGAGTTACCTTACTTGAATAAGGTAGCGTTAATTATAACATTATATATATATATATATATATATATATATACACACACACACATACATCATTCCTGGTGTGGGTTCTTTGAGAGGAAGAAGGAAGTATTTAGGGTGTGAGATGGAAGTTTCTGCAAAATGATTCAAGCCTATGTTTATGAGGATAATTGTTTTAAATTTTCTTTTTTCAGATGTAATACACTTGTTCTCAAATCTCTCACTTCCACATTGTCAAAAATCACAATTTTGTAGAATTATCTTACATCCACTCGAACATATTGTATCTATGGCAACCACTACCGGTGATGATCTTTACCTGCAAAATTTGTTATCTTTTTCTGACATATATGGAAATGAAATGTCTGAATGCATAATTTTGGGAAAGTGCATTTTTCTTCAAACCATTTTGATACGTTCAAAAAAAAAAAAAAAAAAAACCTTATGTACTTACGGTGCTTTTAAAAACCGCATGTTTTTTGTGTCCCTCACGGTAATTGTAAGACAATTTTTAAAAAATTTTCAACAGAAAAAAAAAAAAAAAATAAATAAATCAGTGGTTTCAAAACTTTGAAAATTCAAGGACTCTCTCTATAAAAGAATTATCCTCGTGGAGCCCTTTTTAAGCCCCACCCCTCTTTTAGATGGTAATCAATGAACTACAGTAATGGACGATTTGGGACCTACTTATTCTGAATGTTTCCCCTGCCGCAAGTTTGGCAGAGTTAGGTTTAGAGGGAACACTGCTATGGACCCCTGGGCATTATTTGGAGGACCCCCAGGGATGCATAGCCGTCAGTTTTAAAACCACTGACCTAAACGATTCAACGTTAGTTGTCTTTATATGTCATTCAAATATGAATGAGAAAATTCAATAGCAAAAAAAATCTAAAAAATCTGTACCTAGAGAGTTAAAATGATTTTTTTCAAAAGATGGTGTTGGGATTTGAATGAATTTTTTTTATTCTATTTTTCACAAGAGCAGAATGATCTCAATATCACTTTTATTCAAAGCAATTTTAAACCTTCGTGCATATTTCATTCATTTATTATTACTGTTATTAGATGAAGCATTATAATCAGATATTAGGTGCTTAGTCCTGTTTATCAGTTTGCCCCCCCACTGCTCTTATTAGGACCCCCTTATTAACTTCCGAGAATTCATCTACCTTGACCTCCGTAAGAGTTGGAGGGGGAGGGAACTACTGTAAACAATGCAAGGTGACGAACTTGGTTTCTCCAATTGTGTTTATAAACACCATTTGTCCAACCAAGTTCAATCGTATCTGCTGATTTGACTGATTTTAAAATTGTACTGCCAAAAGACTTCAGTTTAATTTTTCTTTGAAATAGCAAAAGAATTTCCTTTTTTTTTTCCAGTCAATACTGTACATTTTTACTTCTCATGTGCCTACCTGTTCTTTTATATAAATCTTTCTCAAAAGACCGTTTTATTTAGATCCTATCAAATAGCGTAGGTAAATAGTATCCTACCTAACTCGCTTATTCCACCTCCCTCCTTATCAAAATTTTCCAACCCCACCCTGCAATTAAGCACCCTGGAGTATTAGTTGATTTTATAACCATGACTCAATCTGTCATTCTACAGTTACGAGCAGGCAGCATGATTGAAAATAAAGCCTAAACTGAACTCTCTCTGCCAAGAAGAGATGCGATTTTGATTCTTTGAATCTTATGGAAGGGGAACCTTAAAGCTTTATAAATAGTACATTCTCACATACAATAAGAAGGGTATATTTGTCATATATGAATTGCTTAATTCGAGGGTTCTCAACTAGGTGGGAATCCTGTCTTGTTTTTAAGTTGAAACAAGCTTTTGTTCACACTTTCTGACACACTGAGGAGACAAGACTCTCACCATTTTTCAGTTTCTTCTAAATGTTGAATACATTTCTTGATATTCCAAGTTTTTTCAATTTTATCGGAACAGAAGGAAGCATTCTCTTGATAAACTTCCGCTTGGACACTTAGGGGTCAGATATTGACTAGATCCCATGATAGTATTGGACAAGAACGCACATTCAATTTGAGACCTGTTATTTTAACCTGTTTCTATCATCAGTCTTATTGTCCGTCATTGGACATAGACCTTCCCCATGATCTGCCACAATTCTCTATCATGGGCGTCGCAGAGCCAGTATTTTCTAAATTTGTCCAGTTCAACTCTATCTCGTATTTTGTCAGCCTCAGTTCCACATGTGATCTCTGGGGATCCATGTCGTGAGTTGTGATGTCCATCGGTTGTCTGTCATTCTTGCAACATGGCCTGCCCATTGCCATTTGAGTTTTCTAATAGATTCTATGATGTCTCTGACTCCCGTCTTCTTCCTGATATACTGTGCTGTTTTGTGATCTCTCCATGTGAGATTGAGCATGATCCTTTCATGTGCTCATTGCATGCTTCTCAGTTTGTGGGTCTGTCTCTGTTAGGTTCCATGTTTCAGCTCCATAAGTGACTATTGGGTGACAGTCTTGAAAGGGCATACTAGTTCACCCAAAATCAGCCGTAATCCTAGGTTTGGATGAGGTCATCTTTTTATGAAGTCAACAATGGCTCAAATCATTGAACAGAATATTACAATGAATGCAGAATCCAAAATGCATAAGAATATGTATTACTGCTTATTTTATTGT
Source organism: Thysanoteuthis rhombus (assembly GCA_963457665.1). Taxonomy (NCBI): domain Eukaryota; kingdom Metazoa; phylum Mollusca; class Cephalopoda; order Oegopsida; family Thysanoteuthidae; genus Thysanoteuthis; species Thysanoteuthis major. Next base: position 52,476,814 of record OY735224.1, read on the forward strand.
AGTTTAAATAAGGTTTAAAAAGGAAATGAGTCTATTTTGAAACAAGTGCACAATAATTTTGACAGTACTGTCTACCTCTCTAACTTTAGAGGTAATTACAACAACATTTTGTCAAGTCAGATACACTATTCTTGTACCTAAACAAACCCATGGTGCAATATTTAGATAAAGCACAAACTAATGACTTTTGACTTCATTATTATGTTAATATCTGATCAATGTGTTGGATTGTTATACTTTTTGGAGCCTTTGCATGCAGTGTTCAATTACCTCATTTTACATCCGTAAAACCAAGGATTATAATTACCTTCAATTTACGACGTGGAAAGTAACATGAATATATTCACGAGGCAAATTATCTTCTTAGAAACCATCAACTTTAACTGTCAATCTAGTCAGCCAGACCAGTTCAGGAACATGTATGTATGACACGTACAGGTTGCACAAATAGATCTAGATGGCTGAAAATTTCAGTATTTACTCATTATGTGTAGAATAGACGTTTTTGATTAAAAAAAAAAATAACTCCCCCTGAATAGATTTTCAATGGGGGTGGGGGGAAATTTACAATGTGAGTTCATGCTAAATTGGCCTCTGATTAGCGTCCAGCTACGTCAATGCTTAGGAAAAAAAATCCCACCTAATAAATTCCCCACCCCTTAAGTCGAAAGGAGTAACTAAATCTCCCCCTATAAGTCACGCACACAAGCTGCACCAATAGAGCTAGAGGGCAAAGAATGTAAACATTTACTCCCCGTTGTGTCTACAAAAATTTCATGACCCCCCCAAAAAACAATATTAAATTGGGGGGGGGGTTACAATTCAAGTTTATGATAAATTGGTCCAATTTGTTTCATGCTTTTTTTTTTTTAGAATTCAGACCTTAGTGTCTAACAAAGATCGAGAGAAGTAACTCATTCATTGATCACCCCTTCGCCCCCCATTTTAAAAAAAAAATTGATCATCCCTCAACATGGCATGCTGACCACAAGATGCTGGTAGCATGACAGTTTCTGTTGAGTGACTAACCAGACACAGGGACACTATCTGTCTTAGTTATATTGTTCACATGACGGTCGATCAACACATGATAAAAAATCAGTTGGACTGTCTGAAAAGTCCCCGAAGAGGCTTACAGTACCTGTACCCGAGTAGCCTACAACGTATTGATCCAGCCCTTGGACTAGGTATACATTATGGAACTCATCATCATCATCATCATTATCATCAGTCGTTGGACATAGACCTTCCCCAGGATTTGCCACACTTCTCTATCATGGGTGTCATGGAGCCAGTACTTCCTGAACTTGTCTAGCTCGTCTCTCCATCTAATATTCTGTCAGCCTCGGTTTCGCATGTGATCTCTGGGGATCCATGTCGTGAGTCGCGATGTCCATCGATTGTCAGCCATTCTTGCAACATGGCCAGCCCATCGCCATTTGAGATTTTTTATGGATTCTATGATGTCCCTGACTCCTGTCTCTTTCCGGATGTACTGTGCTGTTTTGTGGTCTCTCCATGTGAGGCCCAGCATTATTCTTTCATGTGCACGTTGCATGGTTCTCAGCTTACAGATCTGTCTCTTGGTTAGGTTCCATGTTTCAGCTCCATAAGTGACTGTTGGGAGGATGCATTGGTTATACACCCTTCCCTTAGGATTAATGGGATCTTATTATTTTTGAAGGTTGAGCTTGCTCTGCCAAAGGCTTGCCATCCTAGTGTGATTCTTCGCTTGATTTCTTCTTCTTTTGAGGGTGTAGACCACTACATCTACCTAGGGCAACGAATCTCCATGAGGCCCCGGAACTAGGTATACATTAATGACCCAATTAGTTGACATTGAACATACCTAGTCAAATTTCAGTTTGTTTTGTATGTGTTTAACGCTGACGAAAATAGTCATCGAATAGCTTTATTTTGAATACAGTTATAAACTCTGTACACAAAAGAAAACCAATTCTTATACAAATATTTACATAACCTCATCAGTCTTCTATCGTCCGTCAATGGACATAGACCTTCCCCCGGGTTCGCCAGACCTCTCTTTCATGGGTGTCACAGAGTACTTTCTGAACTTGTTTAGTTCGTCTCGCCCTCTTATATTCTGCCGACCTCGGATCCGTATGTTATTTCTGGGGATCCATGTAGTGAGTCGTGATGTCCATCGGGTGGATTCGCCACACCTCTATTATGGGCGTCGCAGTGCCAGCACTTTCTGAAAAAAAATCTAGTTCGTCTCTTCATCTTGTATTCTGACGGCCAGAGTTATGCATGCCATCTCGGGGGATCCATGTTGTGTGCCGTGGTGTCCATCGGTTGTCTGATATGCAGCATGACCAGCCCATCGCCATTTTAGTTTTCCAATAGATTCTTTGATGTCCTGGACTCATGTTTTCCCCCCGATGTATTGTGCTGTCTTGGGATCTTTCCATGTAAGGTTGAGCTGGATTTCTTTCAATGCATGTTGCATGGTTCTCAGTTTGCAGGTCTGTCTCTTGGTTAGGTTCCATGGTTCAGTTTGACTATCGGAAGGATGCATTGGTCCTATACTCTTCTTTTTAGATCTAATTTTTTTTTCTTGTTCTTGAAGGTTGAGCTTACTCTACCGGAGGGTTGTCATCCTGGAGTGATTCTTTGCTTGATATCTTTTGAGAATTCCATGGAGATTTGTTGTCTTAAGTAAATGTAGTGGTCCACTTTCTCCATTTCTGCGTTTTCGATTTTGATCGCCGTGTGTATTTTTTTCCGACGTTATTGTTGCACACGACATACGCACAAAGTTATTTAACGATAAGAAGCAGACAGAACATATCAATCAGCAGGTTATCCAGCGCACACGGAAGCAGTAAAATTGCAAATACAGTATTTCTCCACGTATAAGCTGTCCCACGAAAATTTTGAGCTGGAAAAAATCGGTGTGCATTATCTATAAAAACAGTTGTTATAAATATTTGTATATGCGATTGTATACAGAGAATAATGCATTTTTCATCTGAAATGCAAGCACAATCGAGGGCGGACTATACAATACGAAGTAAGGAATAGTGGATAAAACGTCCTTCAGACAAGACCTCAATTTCAGTCTGAATTTCATGTTTTTTTGCTCAATGTTTAGTCGCTATTTTTGTATCTGGCCTATAAGACGACCGGATTTTTTGTGTGTGGAATGCTCCAAGTGTCGTCTTATCTGGCGAAATATTCTATAATTTGAATTATGTTCCTTTGAAAGTTTACAATTAAAAAAAAACCCCAAAATCTCCACCCCCCGCAAAAAAAAACGATCGAATACGCACATTATTGTGAAAACTAAAAAAAAAACAAACAAACAAAAAAACTAAACATTTATGCAAACAAGATACACGTACATAGTGGTGTAGTGCTTAAAAAAAAAAAAAAAAGAAAAGAAAAGAAAAGAGAGGGAATGCAGGGCTATCTGCTCTTGGGTCTTGAGTACGCCCCTACCCTTAGCAAATTCGAAAATTCCAGAGACCTTTTCAGACCAAATGAAATGAGTATTTGGAAACACTGGCTAATTTTTCAAATAGAGACTTTTATTAGTACGGGTATTCGTTAATTAGCGCAGTAGATTAGTTCTGACATTTTCTGTACTGCTCAAAACTGCACTACCAAAGGTCTCATGATTTGATATGCTTTCCCCCGCCTAGCTTTATATTTAGTTAAATTAATTTGTACAGCAAAACCCGCACTAATCGAGGTATTCCAGTATTTAGATAGTGCAGGAACATCCCCCATAGCATTACACCACCAACACTCTCAAATACACACCCTGTTCCCACAAGAATGAAATCAGTTGACACTGATTGCAAACGTTTTACATTGAAAAAAAGAAAATCTTTTTCCTAACGTAATCACAGAAAACATTATCCAAACATTAATACACAATAAAACAAATAAAAAATACTAAAAATAAAAGCTATTTATTGGGAACAAAAACAGCAAAAAAACAAAAACAAAAAACAAAAACAAAATAAAAACAAACAACGATTTTTTTTCCATTATAACGGAATCGTTTTTGTTTCTGTCAGTTTGTAACACGACAAAAATACTTGCAAAATACCTGTGTGGCGCCATGTGTTTCAAGAATGTTGACACTTGTAGAAAAAAAAAGAAAAAATAATTAATGTCATTTTCCTTTAAATTGTATAATGATTTGGAAACCTCACGTTGCAAAGTGTTGCATGACACCGTTTATTCGTCATACGTCCCATCCACGTGTTTTCAATTGAATTCACACCGCTCCCCCTTACCCTTCAAATAAAACACACGTTATAAAATCGATCCATTATATAATTGCCCATTTTTCAAGTAAAAATAAATGAATTGGAAAGCAAAAAAAGCAAACAAAAAAAACTCTCTTCCTTCAAATAACATCACGTAAATGTCATCTTTTTTTTTTTTTTTTAAATTCCCAATTCTGGTTCAATTTGATTGGACGATATTTTTCTCTTTGCATTTGCGGCCATATTGGCTTTTTGAAAAGCATCCGAAAAGAACTTTTTATTATTTCGATTGCAACGAAAATGACACATACTCCTCTATGTATTATTGAACACTGGAACCCCCCCCCCCCGCCAAAAAACAAACAAACAAACAAGCAAAAAAAAAAGGCCCCCCAAAACAAAAACAAAAACAACCCCAAATAGAACATTTTTCTTTTTTCTCCTTTTTCAAACACGTTTAAAAAAAACTATTTTCCGTAGACACAAACGCACGATCGCATACGTTTAATCATATCACGTCTCTTACGGATCCGATTTTCTCACTGTACAAAAGATCGTAACCGTTTATCATTCACGAGCACGGTTATCTGGTGTTGCCCAGGTTTGAGTAGTTTGAACATAACCTTTTCTGTAATTTTTATTTTATTTTGTTAAATGCACTTGTAACGAATAAAAATGAAAGATGGAGAGTTCCAATTGTTCGTACCACTTTATTTCAAAATCCTAATCTGAAGTTATGAGCCATTTTTGTCTTTTATCCGAGAGGTGTACCAGGGTTTTAGAAATTTCCCCGGAGAGAGATCTCTTGTAAAAAAAACAAAACAAACAAACAAACAAACAAAAAAAAAACAAACAAACAAAAAAAAACAAAACAAAAAAAAACAAAAACAAACCTTTACCCATTTATGGCTCGCAAAAAGTCCTGGGTTCGATTCTTGGTATGTGCGAAGTGTTTGAAAAACATCCCTACGCACTCAGCAGTCTATTGAGTACGCTCTAAGCTGTGTGAATCAGGGTAGAGATATCCCGTCGGTGGACTTGAATACTGCCAAGGGAGTGGTTATAAAAACTTGTAGGTATAAAGTCCTGGTCTCGACCAGACTTGAGACTTGCAAGAATCACTAAGCTGATACTTGCAACAGAAACCAGGACTTCGTCACCGGCCGTCATTGGGGCGTTGTCTCTCCAGAGACATTACACTTTACCCTTACCAGTATTGTTTGGGGGAGGGTAAAGAAATCTTTCAATCCTCTGAAATAGAAAACTATCGAGGATTTTAAATCACTAAATTCGGGGGACTTGGTGGGTCTGCAAACACCCAGAATGTCGAAGTTCTATGGATGCACCAGAGAGAGAGAAAAAGAGAGAGAAAGAGAGAGAAAAAGAGAGAAAGAGAAAACAGAGAAAGAGAGAGAAAAAGGGAGAAAGAGAGAAAAAAGAGAAAGAGAGAAAAAAAGAGAAAAAAAAGAGAAAAAGAGTGAAATAGAAAAAGAGAGAAAGAGAAAAAGAGAGAAAGAGAAAAAGAGAGAAAAAGAGAAAAAGAGAGAAAAAGAGAAAAAGAGAGAAAAAGAGAAAAAGAGAGAAAAAGAGTGAAAGAGAGAAAGAGAGAAAGAGTGAGAGGGAGAAAGAGAGAGAAAAAGGGAGAAAGAGAGAGAGAAAGGAGAGAAAGAGAGAGAAAAAGGGAGAAAGAGAGAGAAAAAGGGAGAAAGAGAAAAAGAGAGAAAAAGAGAAAAAAAGGGAGAAAGAGAGAGAAAAAGAGAGAAAGAGAAAGAAAGAGAGAAAGAGAGAGAAAAAGAGAGAAAGAGAGAAATTCGACATTTTGGCACGTCGGATTCACTGTATATCCACCAGAACTAAAATAATTAATTTCGTGCAATATTTTGACAACTTAATGGCTTTTAACTTCATAATTGCGTTGATTTCTGATCAATGCGTTGTATAGTTATACTTGTTGGAGCCTTTCTATGTGGAGTGGAGAATCACTCTAGGATGGCAAGCTGAACCTTCAAAAGTAAGAAGATCCCATTGATCCTAAAAATAAGAGAATACAACCAATGCATCCTCCTGATAGTCACTTATGGAGCTGAAACATGGAACCTAACCAAGAGACAGACTCGCAAACTGAGAGCCATGCAACATGCACATGAAAGAATCATACTCAACTGCACATGGAGAGATCACAAGACAGCGCTGTATATCAGGAAGATATCGGGGGTCAGAGACATCTTGGAATCCATTAGAAAACTCAAATGGCAATGGGCTGGTCATGTTGCAAGAATGAAAGACAACTGATGGACATCACGACTCACGACATGGATCCCCAGAGACCACATGCGAAACCGAGGCTGACAAAAAAAAAAAAAAGGTGGAGAGATGAACGAGACAAATTCAGGAAATACTGGCTCCGCAAAGCCCACGATAAAGAAATGCGTCGAATCCTTGGAAGGTCTATGTCCAACGACGGACGTTAAAAGACTGATGATGAAATTTCTCTTGGAACCCCAGGAAACTATTGGTTGATGCAAAAATAATTAAAGTTTTCCACCATCAAGTTTAAATCAGTATATCTCAGTTTTAAATTAGTTATTCATCGAAATAAGAACCTTCAGAATTAACGTATTTTTGCCTACTAAAAAAACAACGTCCATTTATCCCGAAAGCAAAGGATTTGGGGAGTCTTTGGAGGCCTTTTGAACTGTTGCTTGGTTGTTGAAGACCTTCTCTTGCAGAAAGTGGTCGAAATGCTTGTAAAAGTGTCGATCGAGATCGAGAGACAGGTCTGGTGAGTTAACTGGGTGGGTCATTCGTGCGACGCTCGAAGCCTTGTTGCTTTTGATCCAGGCTCATTCGCAACATGCCTTTTCGCTTTTGATCCAGGCTCATTCACATCAAGCCTTGTCGATTTTGATCCATGGTCATTCGCGTGACGCACAAAGCTTTGTTGCCTTTTCCAATATAGTGGAGACGCCGAGCAACCGTTGAATGGTCAACGTCTAGTTCCTGTGCAAGCCCGCAAGTTGTTTAGCGTGGGTCTGCCTGCTCTTGATTTCTGTTTGCCATACTTAACTTTCACGGGGAAATGTGAATTTCCCCAACGCACTGGCCATACGATACTTCATAATAAAAGGAAAAACTAATATATATATATATATATATATATATATATATATGCTACGTATCATTTCCCTTCCCATGCATAATGGGGAATATGATTTATACTTCACACTTGGTTTTCTGAAATATTAAATACACAATACTTTAGGCATGTTGGAAAGCCGAGTATGAGGTTGGGTGAAAGATATCATACGGATTATTAAGCGACAAAAAATGAAGGTGGACTTGACACTTAGCAAGAAGAGAGGACCATAGGTAGAGCAAAATGCCAACCCATTTGTGCCCATGGGACAGTGATCGCAGTTGGAAAATACCAGACACAAGATGGGATGAAATAGAAAGGTTTGCCGGCAAGACACGGCAGTGGTCGTCATGGAAGGAGAGAGGAATGACCTTCCAAGCGATAACCTTCCCAGCAATAGACATGGTTGATGATAAATGTATATATCCTACAAGATATGAATTTAATGACAATTTTGAAGATTTTCAAATGATATTTCTTATTATTTCTTATTATTATTGATGGCGAATTTCGCTATTTCATTGCTTCTGGAATCGATTCTTGAAATAAAAATGCAGTTTGTTGTGGTTGTCATGGTTATTGTACATTTATTATTATCGTTCGTGGTTATGGCGATTGAAAAAAGAATTTGGAATCGGAATCTGTGTTTATTTCATTGCTGTTGTCTATTGATATTTTATTTTGTTACACTAGCAAAATCGACAAGAAGAAGCTACGAAACAGCGAAACTCATGGATGATGAAAAAAAAAACGACCATTCAAATGATTTTCCAAAATGTCATTAAATTCACACATTATATATACGTAAGTGAAAGGTATTTTTCTCTATCTGTCATGCTACAAAAATACCCAACATGATTGCAGTCCTACCAATTTTGGCGAGCCTAATCAATAATCATTGGACGGGGGCAGATTTTAAAACGAAAAGTTTTGAGAAAAATATCTTAGTAGGGTTTTAGAAGGGGGTTCTATTTACAATGTAAGTATAATGCCAAAGTGGAACCTACTTTCCGCCCATATACATATATTCTCATTTTATGTCTAAAATTCTCTAAGGGCCGTAAAGTGAAGGGAGTTCTACCATTTAAGGGGTCAAAAGAGTGAAAGGAGACTGTGTCCTCTTTTAAGGTGCCAAAATTGAAGGGGAGTTTTCCCCACCCTAAGGAGTCAATAACGGGAGACGTCCATTTTAAGCAGTCAAAAGTGAAGGGAAATTCTTGCTACCCTTTCAGCAGTGAAATTGGAGGGAGACAATCCCACCGTGTAATGGGTCAAAAAGTGACTTTTCTCTTTTAAGGTGACAAAAGTAAAGAGGGACTTTCCCCTTATTGTTTGATATTTTCACCATTTAACCCCACCCCGTTAAATCAACTTAACCACGATAATGGATAGTACAACTCCAACCCGATATAAAAATGGTGGACAGTGCTATCGAAAGCGCTTAATCTATTGGACAATATCTGTATTCATTGAAACCAAAGATCTGTTCACTTGCACAACAACAATAAAAGCTTACAAAAATATTAAAATGCTCCTTGATTGTCATATCTAAAATGGAGGATTTAGAATTCAGAGAGAGCCTGATAAACACGAGTGTTTGTTTACAAACGAGAAGGACTAGTAGAAAACTTCATGGAGATACGACGTATTTTACTTCCGGTATCATTCCCATAATTCTTGCGGTCGACGTCCACATCTGTCTGTGATCACACCCGGATTAGCAGGATCATTAAATATTTACCCTCGAGCTTTTATCAGTTAATTGTACAAGATTCCAAGATTCGCCAGACCTCTCAGTCGTGGGTGTCGCAGAGTTAATATTTTCTGAACTTGTCTAAATAGTCACGCCATCTTATATCTTGCCGGCTACAATTTCACACATGTTCTCTAAAAATCCATGCTGTTGTCTGACATGACCAGCTCATTGCCATTTTTGTTTTCTAATGGATTTTATGATATCTGTTTTTTCTCTAAAATATCGTTGTATTTCGATCTCTCCGTGTGATATCCAGCACGACCCTCTCTTATGCACATAGCATGGTTAGTTTGAGTGCCAATCTTTAGGTTAGGTTCCATGTTTCAGCTATATGGGTGACACTGTCGGAGCACGTATTAGTTGTAAACCCTTCTTCCAAAATATTGGATCTTGTTCTTCAAGGTTGCTCTGTCAAAAGCTTACCAATCTGGGATGATTCTTTGTTCAATGAGCAATGGTGAAGCCCGTATAAACATTAAGGTGTTCAGAAAGCAATTACGTATTTTCGTGTTCAGAAAGTAACTACGTGTTTTCAAATCATAACCGCCTTCACTGCATCAGAATAAACATCACAAATGTCTCTCATTGCCAATGTAGCAGTAATGTACGAAATTCGTATAGTTAGCTATGGCGAATATGTTCTTTGAAATCGCTTTCCTCCATGGGGTTAAACTTTACTATACACAATAAATAACACACTGCCGGCGAGAGTACCATCTAACTTAATTGGTTGGCTTATAATCTATAGCAGTGAAATATGCGACCACTTTCCGAACACAAAAATACGAAATTACTTTCCGAACACTCTCTAAAGTTAGTATCATTTATGGGTAAGACTTACCTATACACTATGAACGACGCACAGCCAGAGAGAGAAAAGACTGAATCCAGATGTCATTTTATGCCATTTAACCCTGGTTTTGTCTCATTTGGTTGGCTTCTAATCTATAGCACTGAAATACATAAAAACGTTCCAATTACGAGAAAACGTAATGACTTTCCTGGTTTGTCTCCCCACCGAATGATGGGGGAGGGTCCAGCCAGCCACCCAGTTTACTTCTGTGGGAGACGCATACAATAATCAAGTTTCCTCTAGCAGCTGTTGAATTTTTCCTCGTCGTGGTAGTTAGAGCCAGCATATACTTGTAAAATCCAAGTATCAATTTTCCTTAGTTTTTGATACACCACTTTTGGGCCATCTTTGATAACATCAACGCTGTACAAATGAGGTCAAACACAATTAGAATCCGCTAAGCAAAACTGTCAGTAGAGTTTTTTCTCCCCCCCCAGTGGTCTTGCGATTTTATGCTGGCTATGTATGTATGTCAAAGTTAGGTCGAAGTAGTGAGTTGGGTATGGGGATGGCGGTGGGCTGGCCATGTTGCAAGAATGGCAGACAATCGATGGACATCACGACTCACAACATGGGCAACCGAGGCCGACAAAATGTTAGATGGAGAGACGAGCTAGACAAGTTCAGGAAGTACTGGCTCTGTGACGCCCATGATAGAGAAGTGTGGCAAATCCTGGGGAAGGTCTATGTCCAACGACGGACGCTAAAAGACTGATGATGATGATGTATGTATGTGTATATGTATACAAATACAGAACTGGGGGCTAATGTCCATTTTTTCTCAAATCAACACATCCACCATCTTACTTTGTGAAAGACTTGCTTGCTGTACAGTGTGCAAGCTAGAGGATCAAATTCTAAGCTTGAAGTAACATTCAGAGGTTCTCTTAATTTCATTATAGAGCCAAAACTATTTAGAATTTTCTATATAACATGTACATTACTTTTTGGTCCAAATTGCAATTTTTGTGTGGGCTCTTTTTGGGGATCTAAGGTTATCTTCCTCATAGGTATGTGTGGGGCAAATGAATTGGGCGCAGTGGATTACCTTCGGGACTGGGTCACTTCAATTCCTTCAATCAAAATAGTCCTATCAATTCATTTCATGTAGTTTACGAAGAACGTCCAAATTTTAATTTTTCTATTGGTAATTTTCTCACTTCTGAGACTGAATGATTTTGTGTTGAAAGTTTTTTTTTCAGTGTGCCGAACGTTTGCAAATGAAGGGTTGAGAGAGATTTATGATCACTTTTTGTAACAATATAAGATTGACTGAATCGTAGACTGATTCAGTGTACCCCCCGCCCCAGGAGATGGTTCACTGTATACTGATGCACAATGGACCAGAAATAGTTTATATATATATATATATATATATTATCTACCAACTACTAACCTAAGAGACATTGTCTTCATGCAAACTATTTCACAGCCAATAGAGTTGATCTTACTTCATTGAAATTGGTATTTACGTACAATCAATGATCCACAGTGCCCCGGCTTTCCCTATGTATCTCACTTATAGGCCGCGCAAATGGAGCTAGAGGGCTAAAAATTCAAACATTCACTCCTCATTATGTGTAACCTCCCTATCTTTTTAGGGGTGCAATTTATAATGTATGTTTATAATAAACTAGTCCTTCAATTTGTAAACTTAACTTTTTTGTCGAAAATTTGGCGTGAGAAGTAACTTATTCACTGATCACCCCGTTTTTCTATTGATTACTCCTAACATGGCATGCTGCCAAATGACGTTGATCACGTGACGAGTTCTATTGAGTCATCAATCAGATCTGTTTCGAACCATCGTAACCTCACAAATAGGCTTCATATTCTGAGAATTAGGGGCAACAACCTTGAATATGTGTATGAGTGCATCACCAGGCACCTTCTACCCCCCCCCATCCCAAAAAACTTTTCGGGGTCTATTGGGAATTGTTGGACCAGCAATACACAAATCTTGTGTTGGTATTTAAAAACAAAATTTTTGATAATTCTTTTAGATAATTAGTTCAGGTGCATGCACGGGCTACGGTGATTCATTTATTCTAGGCACGAATATATGTTTGTATTATCTCAGTCTTTTAAAATAGGAGTTGACAACCGTTTTTTGCTAACCGACAGCAAACACATAAGGGTGATCTGGGATTATGTGACCTAAAAGGGGAAAAAAGCCACAAGTTATATTCAATTCACATATATAAAAACATATCATTCGAAGGAAGGTTGCAAGTTTTGGTCAACTATCATTTTAGATGTTGAGCGCATCACTACGAGACGCTTTTCAGTCGGTCAGTCGGTCTCATTCACGTAAACAACAGAAAGAATAGGAAGAGATTGTGAGGTGACATTAAGAGAACATCTATTCTGATCAATCGATGACGTATCAAGTGTTTGTCTTTTTTTATTGTTACCAAGCATCGTGTGTTATTAATAGCTAAAAGTATCTTCAAAGTATCTAAAATCTGCTGAACCTTTCAATTTCCGGCTAACGTTATAGCTAAATTGTTTATATATATATATATATATATATATATATATATATATATATATATATATATATAATATGTATATAATATATATATTATATTATATATATATATATATATATGATATATATAATATATATATTATATATATCATGTGTATATCATATATATCATATATATTATTTATATATATATAAGTACACATCAAATAAAATAACCATACACCGAGACTCCATAACAAACCATTGAGAAAAATCGTACATCCTGATTTAAACATACTAATTTTGAATTGGTGAACCAACCTCATCTTCCTCCTGTTGTTACTACCTTCGGTACTAGTGATGCTACTATAGTTTCACCTTGAAATCAGAAATCACAGATATGGACGTATGGGTGGTGGATGCATCGTTGAACTTATGGTTCTCATTTTCCTTTAGATTTAAAAAGAAAAAATTGAATAGTTCGTTTCCAAGCATTTTCGCGTGTAAGTTCTGTATGACTTCAATTAAGAGTGCGTGGGCTGCTATTGTCCGTATCTCGTTGGCAATGATCGACTTCAAAGGTTGCTTGGGTTATTTCTGTAGACCTTACTCTCCAAATATCCCCACAGATAAAAAAGGAGAGAGGTCTGGAGACCTTCCAGACCATTCAACTCAGAGGGAAACGTTTGACGTAGACTTGCCCTTTAAAGTGAATTTGAAAACCCCATGAGTTTTAACGATGCTCCAACCATAAGTAGTAGTAGTAGTAGTAGTAGCAGCAGCAGCAGTAGCAGCAATAGAAAGAGGACGAGTTGGAAGAACAAGTAGTCTCGAGTCAAATCTTGATTCACATACTTGTAAAATATAGTGATATGGAAATCGTCTCCGAGTATCGTTTTTTTAAAAAAAAATTGTAAATAGGCTTTTGCTATCGTGACAATATGGGCGCGAGGGGTTAATTAGGAAAATCTAGAAGTGCCAGGGGTTCTCGAAATAAACCAGACCTGGACGGATAACAGATAAAATCTAAACACCAAAGCAAATAATATTGAATATTGAGTGCTGAAAGGGTCGGGTTAGCAAGGATTTCCAAGATTTAGGGATCCCCAAGTTTGGAGAAATTTACAGTGGGGATTGACTATTTCAGCATCAGGGACCAAGGGTTCTTGAACTAACCCAGTTGTCGGCTTAGTTAGAGATGATAATATCAAGTAAAATTAATTGCCTTAGGGAATTGGCCCCGCCTATTGCCTACGCATATTTCTAAGGGGGGTTTATAGATTCCGAAATCTAGTGAAGGCAGAAGGTAACATTATTTAAGTCGGGACAATTTCTAATTTACCAGCTCGGAGGGAGAAAAAAAATCAAATTAAACCCGTTAGCCATCAGCCCCACACACAGAGGAGCCAATTATCATATAAGTCAGCTATTTTTGAGTAGCCAGACAGAAGCCACCGGAACACTGCAGGAAAATCCACGATCCTTTGCTACCACGAAGGGTTCTGACCCCTGAAGACTTACAGTTTCGACTCTAGAGCTTTGGAGCTATTTGAATAAATATACCAAGAGATATGAAGTAGATAACCCGAAAGAGAGGCTGATAGCCATTCCATAGTATCCTCACCTGCATCGGCGTATACTTTGACTAGTCTCCTTGTAACAATACTGACATAAACTTGTTGAATATTGCACACCCGGTGTCGACTCTTTATTTTCAATTTGTGTCACCTCTGGTGGTTTTTGTCCCAACATTGCAGAATCTTTAGCCGATAGCTGTACTACCCCGGATCTGAACATGACGTAAGCGAGGTGGGGGCGACCAGGAGCAGTGACCACAGCCCGACCAGCATTGCACATCAACCGGTGAGGGGTACTTCAGATCAGTCCAGGGTGGCGTCACACTATTTCAAAATACAAAAATGTTGAACGTGCATTCTATATAGCAGTTGGATTTTCATGGACGTTTGGATTCTTAATTCCACAGGTTTATTGTTATCATACCTTTTCCTACCTTCCTATTTCTGTTGTTTAATGTAACAGACCGACCGAATGACATACCGAACAGCATCTTAGTGATGAGTAGATAAACCAAAAAAAAACTATTCCACCAAACAAGACGAGAATAATCAATCCATAGGAAGTGATGTGAGTCAAAGAAAGAACGGAAAGCCCCCTGGACCCGATAACATCACCATCGTCCTATTGATAAAAGCTGGAAAAGTAGCCATTCTTTTCAACTTATGCCTCAAACAAAGTGAAGTCCAAGTAGCTTGGAACACTGCAATCATAATGCTGTTTTACAAAGAAAAAAGGAAACCCGAAAGATCCAAATAATTACAGGCCAATAAGCCTACTCAACTCCACCTACAAACTCTTCAATTGATCACCAACCGAATCACCGAAACACTAGATGAAGACCAACCACAGGAACAACCTGGGTCCAGAAAGAACTACTCAACCATCGACCAACTCCATCCAGTAAACAAGCTAGAAAGAAAGCAGAATATAGAATGCCATTAACAGTAGCATTTGTTGACTTTGAAAAGCCCTTCCACTGAGCAGAAATTCCAAAAGTCATCATTGATGCAATAGTACAACAAGGTGTGGACCCTGTATATTTCAGAGTATTGCAACATATCAACCGACACAGAAGTTCCTCGGTCTGGCCATATGAAGACCTTTCTGTGTGTGAAGGCTATGTTTCAATTAGAAAAAAGAGTGAGACAAGGTGATACCAGCTCATCCAAAATCTTCACAGCCTGCTTTGAGATAATCTTGTGAAACTCAGACCGGGAACACAAAAGAATCAGAATAGGCAGCGTATACCTAAGTAACCTCAGATTCGCTGACCCATTGTCCTATTTGCTAAGAACCTTCACGATCTCAAAATAATGCTACAAACATATTGAGGACAGAGACAACGATCAAAATCAAAAATGCAGATCTGAAGAAAGTAGACCATCACTTAAAAAAGAAGAGTATACGACCAATGCACCCCCCCCCCCGATAGTCACCTATGGAGCTGAAACATGGAATCTAACCAAGAGACAAACCTGCAAACTGAGAAGCATGCATTGTGCACATGAGAGAATCATGCTCAACCTCACACGGAGAGATGACAAGACAGCACAGTATATTAGGAAGAAAATGGGGGTCAGTGACATAGAATCTATTGAGAACTTGAATGGCAATGGGCTGGTCATGTTGCGAGGTTGAAAGACAACCGATGGACATCACAACTCACAACATGGATCCCCAGAGATCACATGAAAAACCGAGTCTGACAGAATACTAGATGGAGAGATGAAGTAGACAAATTCAGAAAATACAGGCTCCGCGACACCTATGATAGAGAAATGTAGCGAATCCTGGGGAAGTTCTATGTCCAACGACGGACGTTAAAAGACTGATGACGATGACATATTCAAAGTAGGAGCTATCGACTTGCATTGTATGATTAATTAAATTAGCAATTAAGCTCCCTATGCCCCATTTAGGGGCATTAGGGGAACAATTTTTCGGTATTTATCGCAATCTGCGGCTAGGATGCTATTTCATGTTGAACTTCTACCTCAGTGCTAGTCTCTCTCTGGAAGTTCTTCAGAGGCCATTTTGGTCTCCATCTTCCACCGACTGGTAGCCAGTCAAGCGAGTGATTCTTGTTAAACAAAATGGCTTCCTCTCGTTGGTGATTTAGTAGTAGGTCGACTTTTTACAAGGCGTTGTTACTGGCCCCACGCGCAACCACCCCACCATTTTCAATGATATTGTGTGATTGGAAGGGGCTTTTATTTGTGCGTAATTTTCCGCTGTACTTTTTATGGAGATTAAGGCCTGCAACTGAACGTGATCCATTGAAGTTGATAACTTCATCTGTTGATGGGAAATGAAAATAAAGAGATAAGTATATTCTGCTTCAGTTTATCGAATCTCCGTGACCCCCACGAAAGATTCGACGGACGAACCAGCCAAGTAGGCTGCTAATTCTTCAGTGTCTGTGTGAGCGAATCTCCAGGCGTTCCTGGCCACATTTTTTGGATCACAACATTGAAATTTTGCACGAGTATACCACTAAGCAAGATCTAAAAAACAAGTCTTTTTTTTGCATTTCCAAAATGTGCTCTTACGGGTCTCTAGGGCCATTTGAGACCTACCATGCCCAATTCTTGTGCTGGTGTTTAAAGAAATAGTTTTGATACACGTGCGAGCAAAGTGATTCATTTATGCGAGGTACGGATTTATATACTAAGTTTGAATTAGTTCGATGCAATGACATAACGAGGGGACAGCGAGGATCGAACTCATTACAATTCGAATGGTTGAGCTCGCTAGCCATTACTACACTAATTATGAAAGTAAGGATTCTACAATTACTTGCTCATATCAAGCACAGAACGCTAAACGTGCTCGCCGAAATTTCGTTACATATTTTTCCAGTGCAAGAATTTGTCTTCATATTTCAAACAGGGACTCGCATCAGTCTTTCATCGTCAGTCGTTGGACATAAACCTTCACCAGGATCCGCCACATTTCTCTATCGTGTACATCGCAGAGCCAATATTTCCCGAACCTGTCTAGTCCGTCTCGTCATATTATGCCGGCTTCAGTCTCGCTCTGAGGATCAATGTTGTGAGTCGTGATGTCCATCGGTTGTCTGCCATTCTTGTGGCATGACCAGTCCATTGCCATAATGGTTTTTTTCTAATGATTTCGATGATGTCTTTGACTCCTGTCCCCTCCCCCAATATATTGTGTTGTCTTGTGATCTCTCCATGTGAGGTGGAGCATGATTCTCTCCTTTGCACGTTGCATGCTTCTCAGCTTGCGGGTCAGTCTCTTGGTTAGGTTCCATATTTCAGCTCCATAAGTGACTATCAAGAGAGTGCACAAGTTGCATACCCCCATTTTTTCTTAGGATTAATGGGATTTTGTTTTTCAAGGTTGAGTTGAGGCTAGTGCAAATAATGCAGCAGGAAAAGGCCTCAAAAATTTAACCCCCTAACCCAAAAGTGCCCTTAATATTTTTTGGCTGCTAAAGATATTGAAGAAAAAATGTTTACAGATCCATTATGTTTGTTAGAGGTAGATAGATTATTGATCTATAGAGGACGTTCAATCCAACGTCATTATTCTATGAATATTTCATTTCGATTTTTAGATGTGTCCACACTTTCCAGTCGGTTGATCTCAGTTATGTTAAACAAAAGAAATAGGGGGGGGGGACTGTGTTTTATCTATGATCTGGTGTGAAGTCATCAATAACATTTTTATAATGTTGCCAAGTATCGTTTGTTAGTAATAGCCAAATCCGAAAAATAGTTAAACTATTAATTTTCCTATATAGCTAAAAACATATTCATCTAAAGCCTTTTTACCAAATAAATTAACCTTACAATAAGGACCTAGAACTAATCAGTTGACAAACTGTACATTTAGTAAAATTTAAAGCTTAAATCAAAGTAATTTTTCTTCAAAAGAAAGATTCTCGGGCAAGCTATCTCCGTCTTCTTACAGCCACAATTAGTAATGATACTACTTTTAGAATAGCTTTGAAATCGTAAATCACTGATATGGACATAGAGATGGTGGAAACATCGTTGAACTTAGGATTCAGGTTTTGGAAATGATAGAAGTCCCTCCCAAAAGGTTATGCATTCATCAATGTTGAATTCAGCTCAGACTTATCAGGTAAGACGGGCGTGGCCGGAGATTTTTTCGGGGTGGGAGCTTAGTTCTTTGAAAACCCATTCCTTAATTTCGTGCAAAGTTTCTCAATCTGTAAGCTGCAGATCACTTAGGTCGACAAATATAGATCTGTAGACAGAGCTTTCAAAAGCAATGACGTAGCAAGGGATTTGGGGGCTCAGTCTAATAAGGGTGTTGGCTTGGCTCCTCGGGGTACCCTATCCAACATTTAATGAGATTTGATGTATAACGTTGATAGTCATGCAGCAAGTGAATTACGTAATTAGGGTATAACACATTTTTTTCCAGATTTTAAGCCCTAAACTTATGGGTGAGTATAATGTAGGAGAATTAAAACGTTGCTTCCTTTCCTTGGCTAAGTGCGTGGCCATATACGGAACAGCATAACCGATAGTAAGTCATGTCTTTTGTCAAAGTTAATGTGTAACAAAGGGTAAAAAAAATCACTAACTGAACACTGTTTAAAATGTTTGGTTCGCATTGATATTAAGCACGTTCCAGTTTGTTCTTGATACTGTGAAATTTTAGGTTTCAAAACGTTTTATAATTCATATAAAATCATAATTTCAGATACTATGAACCGGGTAAAATGTTGATCAAGGCTTAAATTCAGCAGCTAGAATTCTGAAAAAAATCAGTGCGTATTATAGAGAGTTTTTCTTTTCTAAGCTTTCAGAGTCGATAATCAATGAAGGTCATATACGAGTGCATATTATGCACGAATAGTCACTGTGCTAATTATTAAGCTCTTGTCCCGCACCCACCAATATTGGGAGCATTTTCAAATAGGCCCCCATTTTACCTCAACGATGTTAAATTCGGTCTAGACTAAGCTTGTAATAACTTCACGCCTAGTCAGTTTTTCTCGTCCAAAGATCGCAGGATGTGATTACTTTGGTTTTCGGGGCTAAATTTGGCACGAATGAAGGGAATTAACTGACTAAACAGACGCGGAAAATAATTAGTCATCTTCATTTCTTTCCACCAAAACAAATAAAGAACAAAAGATAGCATCGATTATCTTTCAGTTTGCTTCTTTCAGTCGGTTTATAAATATACACGTCAATACTTATCATTGGTCTCATTTATCCGATTCAGACTTTTATACTATCAACGATCACATAACTGTCAAAATCAAAAGATGCAAAACTAGGGGAAAGTAGACCACTACATCTACTCAAGACAGCGAATATCTATGAAATCCACAAAAGAAATCAAGCGGAGAATCACCCTAGCATGGAAAGCTTTCGACAAAGCAAGCCTAACCTTCAAAAAACAAGTCGATCCTAGTAATCCCCAAAAGAAAAGTACATAACCAATGCTTCCTCCCGATAGCCACTTATGGAGCTGAAACCGGAACCTAACCAAGAGACAGACCAACAAACTGAGAAGTATGCAACGCACACATGAGAAACTCATACTCGACCTCACATGGAGAGATCACAAGACAGCACAGTATATAAGGAAGAAAACGTGAATCCGAGAAATCATAGAATCTATTGGAAAACTCAAATGGCGATGGGCAGGCCATGTTGCAAGAATGAAAGACAACCGATGGACATCACGATTCACAACATGAATCCCCAGAGATCACATGCGAAACCGAGGCTGACCAAATACAAGATGGAGAGATGAACTGGATATATTTAGAAAATACTGGCTCTCCGACGCCCATGATAGACCTTCCCCAGGATTCGCCACAATTATCTCTGTCCAACAGACGTTAAAGGACTGATGATGATGATTATCTGCGGAAAGTAATTAGATCGTATAGAGGCGTACAAGAACCAGATACGAGTATACTTCCGTTTGTGAAATGGGGTTAAATCCGGTTAGCTTTGAATCACTAAAATTGTGAAATATTTTTTATTTAGGCGTCGTTTTTAACATTGGATAGGCAAGTGTGTGAAACTTCAGGGTTTGTACCGAAATAGTCATCTTTATCGTTTTGTCAGTTCGCTATTCAAAGCAACATAACAATTTATGTATTTACAGCTTTTTTTCCTGATAAGGGAGATCGTCCTTAGTTCTTTTTAAGGCTAGCAGGAGTTACATCTGTTTTACGCACGGAAACAAGGAATCAATTTAATTCACTTCCAGCAACAATTTAGCCACTGAATAACAGAGTTAGCTATAAAAAAAGTAGCTTGAAAATACAGTTTAAAAACAAAACAAAAAACAACAAAAGGAAAAACAAAACAAAACAACAAACAAACAAACCAACAACAAGACAAAAACCCAAAACAAACAAACTCACAAACAATTAAGCTAATTAATTTCATAAGAGAGTTGTTTAGGGCCGAGCCAAGCACCTGGCTATACTTTATAACAATTAAAAAAACTGATAAGCTTCAAAACAGATAAGTTCCAATAATTGTTTTTAAATAAGAGGCAGTAAGTATGTGGTAATTTTACGGAGTCATGCAATTTGAATCCGAGATTGCAGTGGAAGTAAAAAAAAAAAAAAAAAAAAGATACCGATATTAAAAAAAAAAAAAGAGAAAAAAAAAGGAGCACCTAATGAATGGTAACGAGATAAGGGAAAAGGGACAGGAAATTAAGTGGAAGAGCCGAGGGACACAGATTGACACGAAGTGATTTTACCATGGCATTAAGAGTTTCGAAGTGTTAAAAAAAAGATAGAAGTAGAGAATGAAACACAGAAATAGTTCAATTCTTCATCGATAGGTTTGAGGAAAGAACACCCCCCCCCAAAAAAAAACTCACCCCCTGAAATTAGACACAAATGCCATCAAGCTGATATATGTAAGCTCTATTCTCCAAGAGCACTTGAAAAATAACACTGGTTCCATTCGATAAATATTATTTTTATGGTACACTTTGTTGACCATTCCCGCAAACTGAAACGCATACAACGTGTGCACGGGAGAATCATGCTTAACCTCACGTGGAGAGGTCACAAGACAGCACAGTATATCAGGGAGAAAACAGGAGTCCGAAACATCATAGAATCTACTTAGAAAACCTAAATGGCAATGGGCTGGTGAGACCACAAGACAGCACAGTACATCCGAGAAAAGACAAGACTTAGGGACATCATAGAATCCATTAAAAATCTCAAATGGCGGTGGGCTGGCCATGTTGCAAGAATGGCAGACAATCGATGGACATCGCGACTCACAACATGGATCCCCCGAGACCACATACGCAACCGAGGCCGGCAAAGTGTTAGATGGAGAGACGAACTAGACAAGTTCAGGAAATACTGGCCCCGTGACGCCCATGATAGGGAAGTGTTGCAAATCCTGGGGAAGGTCTATGTCCAACGACGGACGCTAAAAGACTGATGATGATGATGATGACAGTCCTCCCAGAACAGTGAAACCAGTGGAAACAGCGAAAAGCTATACATCTAAAGGTAGTGGAATTACAAAGCATTTCTCAGACAGATACCCATCTGAAACAAGCTATAAGAAGCCATAGTCTCTTCTCCAAATATAAACATATTCAAATTTAATCTCAAGAAAGATTTCGGACATTGAATGTGCGTGTACGAATTTTCAAACCAAAAAATTAATCCCAGTTGGGCTCTATAGATTAACATAACTAAACTTATTTTGTCCTGACTGAAATGCAATTTGAGATACAAAAAGAGCATTATCCTGACAATACAAGGATGATAGTTTTATCCGTTGCTTAAGAAGAATCATGAAGATGTTTCGAATGATTAATACCACCTTTAGTATCGAGGGTTCAATTGTCCGTAACTCGAAAATCAATGAATGAATTTATTAAATTATCGATAAAACATTCCTGTGACGTATTTGGTCGAAATCTGATGTCTTTTGTTGTAATCTGTCTTTCCAGATTTGTGAGGTTCTTTCATCATCAGACTTTTATCGTCTGACGTTGGACATAAACCTTCTCCAGGATTCGCCACACCTCTCTATCGTGGGTGTCGCAAAGCCAATACTTTCTTAATTTGTCTAGTTAGTCTCTCCATCTTGTATTCTTCTGGCCTCGGTGGTGCATGTGATCTGTGGAGATTCATATCGTGGGTTGAGATGTCCATCATTTGTCTGCCACTCTTGCAACATGACCAGCCCACCGCCATTTGAGATTTTTAATGGATTCTATGATGTCCCTAACTCTTGTCTTTTCTCGGATGTACTGTGCTGTCTTGTGGTCTCTCCATGTGAGGCCCAGCATTATTCTTTCATGTGCACGTTGCATGGTTCTCAATTTTCGGGTCTGTCTCTTGGTTAAGTTCCATGTTTCAGCCCCATAAGTGACTTTTGGGAGGATGCATTGGTTATACACCCTTCTCTTTAGGAATAATGGGATCTTATTTTTGAAGGTTGAGCTAGCTCTGCCAAAGGCTTGCCATCCTAGTGTGATTCTTCGCTTGATTCCTTCTTCTTTTGAGGGTCTCATGGAGATTCGTTGTCCTAGGTAGATGTAGTGGTCTACTTCTTCCAGTTGTGTGTCCTCGATTTTGTGGACAGATGCTGCACTAACAGTCTTGGTCGATAGCATGTTGACCTGGGATTATCTTGTATATTTCCAGCTCGGGGTCCTATGGGATTGTGCCTCTAGATCAAACTCCTTTTAGCCTCCCTGAATACGGCCAGTGTTTAATGTTGGGGATCATCTTTGTGTCTCATCCATGTATTCTTTCTATAGAGTCTTTGTCGCCGTCTGGTGAACTGTTCTTTTAATTCCATCAGAAACTAGGCTGATTTGATAGAGGAATTGCTATTCTGGGCAATGTTTATAACAACGACAACGAACCAGAGTGGCTTTTGAATACCTCTAGGCTAAAGATTGACATATCCATGCTTATGGATTTTCATTGATAATACAGTAATTAGCAGGTAATTCAAAACAAATCAAGATATTTTTTTCGTTGCCTCTCCAACATTCAACCGGGTCCTATCTTGTTGCATAGATATTTCGTCAATGTCATCTTTGAAGTATAAGCAGGGCCTCCGAGATGAATTTTTTGTGGAGGAACAAAGCAGTTTCTTTCTCCCTCCATCTATATACACTTCACAAACTCCCTGGTCTTTTAGCCATCCTGTTTGCATTTACTGTGACCATTTTAGCACACCATATAACGCATTTTACGGCTATGAGTTATAAGCCAAGCAACTTCGGCAAGACCAGGGTTGAATGGTAAGACACGGCATCTGGATTTAATTAATCTTTTATCCGACAGCGTGTCGTTTATAGTGTATTGTGAAATTTGATTCTATGAAGGATAGAGATTTTAAAGAGCAAAAAAACCGAAGAATTTATAAAAACAGCAGCCCAAAACAAAAGACGAAAAAAAACAAACAAACAAAACAAAAACAAAATCCCCCAAAACCAAAACCGAAAAACGAAACGCAGATGTTTCCTCGGCCAACAAATCGAAAATTTGCTTTCCCGTTAGACTGCTGTCATTGATTATGATGGTGTTTACAATACTGACAAATAGTATTTAATTAGTTTCACTGTTTTTTCCCCCCATTTCCCTTGATTTTAAGGCGGGAAAACCTTTAAATCACCTCTTAGTAATTTTGCATGCCGCTTAGAAAGTCAGCAGGATTAACAAAAAAAAAAAACAAACAACCCCCCCCCCAAAATAGGAAGCTGCTAGTGCCTTTAGCGTAGACGTGTAATTCAGAAATAAAAATGAAAAAAAAAAATAATTGCTTCACTCAACGTTATTTACGATTTTCAGCAGCTGCTTCCCTTAAACGAAATTCTCATTCAGCTTTTCCGTGTCCCTTAAATATCCTTTCAGATCCCCCAACCCAACGACCACTGAAAGAAAAAGAAAAAAAAAAAAGAAAAAAGTGGGCACAAAATAGTGATCATTTTAGCATAAACACACATTGTAAATCGACAACCCCAAAAGAAAACCTATTTAAGGAGACATTTTCAGAAGACAAAAAACGTTTTTTTTTTTGTGTGTGTGTATGTGCGTGTGTGGAAACATTAGTATATGGAATTTTCTGCCCTTTAGCTCTGTTGGTGTGTGTTCTGTACGCGTGATAGTCTGATACTTGACCAGTCAGACTGACTTGAAGACTGAAGAAACCAATGTTGACAGTTTTAGTAACGGTTTTCTTATATTGCTTGACAGCTACAAAACGAAGAAAACAGTTTGAATAGTTTTTTTTTTAAATTTCTCATCCCCAACCTGGCATGCTGCCAATAGATAAGGAGGATACGGCGGTTTCTATTGAGTGACTAACCATACCTGTATCGAATCACCGTAGCCCCACGAAAGACCCACTCGACCAACCAACCAAATGGGCTGCAATGATTCTCTTTGAAAATTCATATGAGTACAACTCAAGTCACCATCTGTTTTTTTCTATTTCAATAAAGTCTTTTTTGGTCTCTATGGTCATTTTGGATAATCAGATTTTTTTTTCTGGGTGAAAAAAAATCTTTTATCAAAAAAAATCACGATATTTTAGATAAGAGATCCATTTTTTCTTCTCAAAGCTATTTTAGATAAAAGATATATATTTTTTAGTGCTGGTACACACACCGGCTACGGTGATTCATTTATACAAAGTACGAAAAATTCCTGCTATTTTCTGTTATTCCCATTTTATTTCCTGGGGAAGAGCTCGTTCCAAAGGTGCATGTTAGGAAGGGGACAGACAGACTTTATGATATGTGGAGCAGCCTGCCATAATTGTCACGTAAAAATCTTTCCGTCCGTCGTACGAAACTGCAACTTTGACGTATTCGTGTAGCCAATCAAGATATTTTATACCTAAATTTAGATAATTCTCAAGAGTGAAAGTCAAAGGAGATGATTTATTGAAAGAGAATTATTTAGAGAGAAAGGCAGACATTATCCTTTCCGGGAAGAAGTTTGTATAATAGACAGGGAACTCAGATGGAAACTGAGAAAAATTAAGGAAGCAGTCCATATCAACATGTCGACTGAATGTGTGTCAGACAAGTGAGGAGATCAACCCGATCTATTACTCAACAGGGCTAAGGAATGGACATCCAGGCCCCCCCAAAAGGACATAAAAAGATATTACCCCGTTTCTAACATTGTAGCACTTATCATTGGAAGAATTCTGTTTATAGTCATCACATTCGGATATTACGTCTGAATAAGGCTGTAGAATGGAACGACAGAAATGTCATGTCAACAAAACAAACAAGGGGTTCAGTCGTTCGGGAAAAAACCCGCTGAATATCGTTTACGTATTTACTTCTGTCTTTCTTTAGTAAGGGAGGTAATCTTCAGTGCATTTTGAAGCTAGCAGACGTTATCTGTTTTATGTACGGAAGCTCGGATTCTTCTTACTAACGAGTGGCAAGTTAAACCGAGACAGCCACGACGGAGCTCATCAGCGACACCAGATCTCATGAACAATGAAACACCTGGTCATTTCTTTTATTGTTCTACTACATGAACAAGTTCAGTAAAAAATCGAGAGAAGGTTTTGTCTCTATCGACTGGGCTTAATCGATGACACTATCATAACAAGTTAACCCAATTCAAATTGTTCTTGTTAACGCGACGGTTTTGGCAGATCCATTCTACGGTCTTCTCCAGGAGTACCATTCAAATGCAGTGGTAATAAACTGTTTTTTCCAATGGTAGGAACGCTATAACGGGTGATAGTTTCCTTTATTTAACAGGGACAAGGTATAGAAATCCAGACCTAACAAGGAAAGAGAAAGATATCACCCGAATCCTCGGCCGACGGGGGTCTCAGATGCAGTAATCAATTTTATAAATTGTGTGCGTATATATATATATATATATATATATATATATATATAATTTCCAAATGCATCTCTCTAAGACACCTTGGGGTCTATTTGTCGCTAATATCTTGAATATCGAATTCAACCGTATGATGGATTGATATGAAACTTGGTCCAGACCTTCGGGCAAACCACCTCCTCCTGCTGCTATTACAACTGATGGTTGACATTGTTTAACTTAGGGTTCGCGTTTCTTTCCATCTACCCTGGTGTTCGAGCAGTTTCAACAAAAACATTGATATTTTCATAACGTACTTGATTATTCATTGCATAAACGATTCCTTCAAGGCTTTTTACAGGTGTTGGTTTTATTTCTTGAACCCCAACAGTAGTACTTTTACTATAGAAGAAAAGATTAATATTTTGCCTTTTAAATTAAAAACATCTTAGTTGTTATTTTTCGTTACACGGAAGTTGTTCAGTCACCAATCAGTCATACGTCTATTTTGACTCATTAACCTTTGTTCTTGATTTTCTATTAGAGTTTGTATTTTCTTTTGGGGTTCATTATTCACAATCGGATAATTCAGTTAACAAGGCCAGAATACAATCCTTACATACATACATACATACATGATAATTATAAAGAAGTTTCTGTAGGGACTATATTTTGTTTGGCACCGAATTTACTCGGTAGCAAACATGTGGTTTTAGATTGTGTTAACAAATAAAGGAATGGGCGTCGTGCGGGGACTGAACGAACCTGCATCCACCAGGAAGCAGCCTGTACGCGGCGCCGCTCTTACCTACTGAATGGACGATATATTTTATGCTCAGTTTGGTAAGAGTAGAACTGGGTATAGGCTGCTTCCTGTTGGACACAGGTTCGATCCCCACACCATGATCATTTATTCCAATGATCTGAGTCCGCTCGAATAGCTAGTGATTAACATCGTTGCTAAACAATGTTGGCAACAAAAATGTCTTCATAATTATTACATTCTGTCGGACGTAAAGTGTCCATTTATTGATACCAAACATGTTCATTTCTTACTGTTGCGTTGAAAGAGATTAGAAGGACCGAGAATAAACAAAATAGGGACTTGGGTTGAAAGCAGTTATTCGGCCTTTGCATTATCAATGGGCTATTTAGCCCAATGGTAAGTGCATCGCTACGTTGAAGCGGCCTCTTTTTGCTAACTGGTTCGATGGCAGCCCTATTTAGGCCTTTAATTGTTTCTTCAATTTACGTTGTCTAAATTGAAGGATATATTAACCTTGTAACGACGGCAAATCATTTCGGATATGTTTCTGTGTAGTTCAACGCAATTCATGATTCATACATATCTAAATATACGCATGTAGAAAAGAAAGTTGTTTTTCGAGTGGGTTCCCTAGGAGAATTTTATTAATCAAAACAGTTCCCCGAGTAGTTAAAGTTTGGAGACCGCTGCTCCAGAATTACCATGGTGTAGTTGCTAACTCAAACAGTGATTTTAAAGCAAGACCCGCAAAAAGGAGCTAAAAATCAGCTAAATACAGGCGCTCCTCAAAATAGCTTAGGTTGTTATGAAATAGTTTGCGATAGAAGGCGATTAGATTACGGAACCCAATATTTTGCCAATGTAGTCTCTCGTCCAGAAACAGCGGAGAAAAACAGAATTTCACCAAAAGACTCAAACAAAAATATGAATTTTCTTCGATGTGCAATCAACGTATGCTTATATGGGGTTTCACGCATAATTTCAGTTTTACTCATAAGTTACTCCTTAAAAAAACAAAAAAACAAACAAAAACCAGGAATTCAACATTTCGTCCAGCTTCAGTGGTTGTTGTAGTAGGAAGTAATCATTATGCAATCGATTCACATACTCGTAAAATATTGCGATATGGTAATAATTTGAGAGTATCATCTTTAATAGAAATCGTAAATCGACATTTTTGGAGTTATGGCTTTTTTTTTAATACAAAAAAGCTGAGATTATTTCTATTGATATTCGGACCATCCTCATCTTTGCTGTTTTTCATACAACGTTTCGGCCGTTGCACTCTACGGCCTTCGTCAGGTATCATCTGGTAGATGTTTTCGTTGAGTGTCTATTTGTCAATGTGGGTTTATGCTAGATTGATCCCTCAGTTTGTGTCCACCTATATTTTTGAAAATTAAGATTTTTTTTTTGAGATCATTGCCCAAAAGACGTGCGAAAACATTCATTGATTCCCCTTTTTTTCTAGTCTTTTAATTGATCGCCTCCAACACAGCATGCGTGATGGTTTCCACTGAATGACTAACCGGGTCTATTATAAGAAATCTTTTCTATTCATCAAATGATAAACTGGAACTCCGATACTGAATAAATGCGCTCAGCAACATAAGGAATAGTTACAACTATAAGAATGAAATGACAATATCGGAAGGCCTGCTGTACAAATGATTGCTTTTATCCTTTACAAGTTCTGTCTGTGTAATAAGCAACGTGTCTGTCCGTCAGACAACCTTTAAAATTAAGAATTTTCACTTTGGAAAGGGCTGGAATGGAATAGAGCCTCTGAGAAAGCTTGACAGCGGAGAGGTCGAGGAGCAGGGTAGGTATGAATGAAACCTATAAATGCTGAAGAAAAAAACGGCTGAACTCGGCCGTCAAGGAAAGAAAAGCGAAACTGTAAAATGGTTGAATTGGACTTGCTTTCGAATGTCTGAGAGCGGAAGATTTGGAAATGATCGCTTCAGGCAATTCCCGTTATTTTTTATATTATTCATTTTATTTTATTTTTTTTATTTTTTTTCTTCGCAAATACTACAGTGTCTTAGATTTCCACCCCTGGGTTTACTGTTAGCAAAGCAGCGGGTACTTTACTGATTTTATCAATAAATACCATTACTTATCAAGATGCTTTAGATTGATATTCGATAAGACGATACCAGACTTATCTCGGCAATCTTTGACAAACTGAAGCTCTCAACGTGAGAACTGGAAAAGACTTGTTAAGAAAAAAAATGTCCAATGAAGATAAATGGTTGCGAGCGTAAGATTACATCCGGTTCCGACAATGGTATCTCGATCGATGACAAAAGGGTTGAGGATTTCATTTTCTTGGGCAGTGCAGTTTCCTGACACCTCAGCTAATAGCAAAAGGGAAATATAACTAACTGCAACAGATCTAGTCAGAAAAAAAACACCAGGCGAGATATCAAACGGCAAAAAAAAATCTGTCTGTACAATGCAAAGATAGTTCCCATAGCAATATATGCCTCAGAAACATGGCCGCTGAAAACAGAGGGTTCTGGGAAACTGCAAGTTTGATGATCCAGAAATATCCTGGGTCTGACAATTGCTAACAGGATCAGAAACACTGGTAGCATCAAGAGAACGTTTATCGCGGCTACCATCACAGATCAGCTCAAAGCAAGATGGCTTGTTTATATCACCAGACTTCCAGCTAAAAGTATAGTCCATCAGGCATATAAAGGTGATTTTTTTTTCCCAAACCCCAAGACGAAGTAAAAGACCTCCAAAAAATGGGTCCTTCAGGTAAAAGGATACCGGGTGGCCCCTTGCTTCGCTGGAAAGAACAACTGATAGGTGAATGAGGCAAGGTATTGTACTCTTGGAGATGACAAGGGGTCGGCAATGTTCAGTCTGATAATTCTTTAGTTCAACGTCACCTTTTTTTTACCTTCTAAACTGAATGTTTCAGTTTTTGGCACTCACCAGAACAATGTTTAAATCGGGGATCTTATAGCTAGGGCTGTCGGAAGAATATTTGACGCCACCGAGCTACGTACTGGATTTGGGCCGTTGGTCGTAAAACTGATCCTGATTTCATCATTTCCAGTCTTTTAGCGTCCGTCGTTGGATATCGACCTTCCCCCAGATTCGCCAGACCTCTCTATCGTTGGCATCGCGGAGCCAATACTTTCTGAACTTGTCTAGCTCGTCTCTCCATCTTGTATTCTATCAGTCTCGGTTACGCAACTGATTTGAACGCGAACGTGGCTTCATAGAAGTTTCTCTGTCAGCTATCTGATTGTACTTGGAAAGTGCCCTTTAAAAAGGTGCTTGTTCGGAAGCGGTCAGACTTTATGGGGTGTGGAGCAGCCTACCATAAGTGTTATGTAAAATAATTTTGCGTTAAAATTACGAAACTCTAAATTCTAAATATTCCAGTTACTTTGCCTCCGGTGTTACAATTTAGATTCTATATATCTATTTTCAAATTAGATAAGTTTTTATTGAAACTCTTGGGAACCGCTGATCCTAAAAGCTTCGAACTGCTCTTATGTGCTGACTAATATATCTGGCGGTTGTCAACTTCGTAAAATGACCAATTGTCGGGTAATCGCGGTGCACATACGCGCATAATTGCTGTTGGATGAACCTTTTAACTAGAAAAAGACTGGTTAAAATCTGCGACGTAGTATATACAATTATTCATAGCTTAGTAGTAAAAAAAATATATTTCCAATTGATTTCCTTTCAAGCGAATCCACGTGAAAACATTCGACATAGATATAATCATTACATCAAAAAGCGAACGTTTCGACCCTACATTACGGTACAGGAAGGAATATTGGATAATCTATAGTCACACTGAAGAGTTGTAATATAACGAAAACTGTCTTTGAATGGCACAATTATTATCATTATTATACATATTATTTAATATGGGTGTGTACATTAGTTATAAACACTGTTTAGTCTGCTGTCTTTTCTATTGATTTATTTCTTTTTTTAAAGGGAATGATATGACGTAGTGATAGGTAAGAGAAATTTTTATCCTTCCCCGCTCAAGATAAGTTTTCTTTCTTTGTTAGGAATGACTGTCCATCTCTGTTCGGATCAATTAATTCCTTATCAACGCCGTAAACCGATTCAAATCTAGTCTTAACAAGGGGTTTTCCCCGTTAATAGAACTATCAACATACGTCGCAGTTGAAAACCTGAAGTTTGCGACATTCGATCGTTTTCTCCTTAGCCTAATTCAACAGAGACAACGAATATATTTCGGTTTGTCAGGCTATCATCAACGTCGACAAATACGTCCAGATTTTATGAATCGGTTAAGAATTATCTTTATAAAACACTTTGATGATACGTGTCAGTCTTGGAACATTAATAACCACTGTCGTTTCGCTCGAGAACAACTACGTAATCTTCAGCTCTCAAAATCCCATTATCTCAGCTTAATCTTCGAGTGGTTTTCGAGTAAATCCAGGTCCCTGGCGTTACTTTCCTACAAGAGTGTGACCTCCAATGTTTTGTTGAACCTTAGTTTATGTGAGTTCTATTTAATCACTATCCCACCACAGCAATATATGACACAAGGTCGGGCTTAACGTGGGTAGAGATAGTACCTTACCCCCCAAAATTGGCTCCAGTCGACGCTGTTACCGTTGAAAAGACAACGTCACCTGCGAAAGCTGGGCCGAGTAATAATGGGAGAGCCTAAGGACGAGTCCAAAGGCCTCCCGATGCGCCTCAGTGTAACCTCATTGGCCAACGTTTGCACCGGCACACTCGGTCTTTGATACCTTGCACACAATCTCCGGCCCATTCAACGGGCAAGTGTCAGTACCGACTCCTCGGTCTATGCCGTGGAACAGATACTACACTTTGATCCCGAAAATAGGGCCAGAAAAAGGTGCCAGGTAGTTTATGTGAGTAAACTTGGGCATTTACTTGCATAGTGTTCAAGTAGCGTTCAAGTGTTTCGTAATTTTCCAAGCGTTTGCGATCGTTTTTGAAACGCTTCCGGGAAGGTGTTTTTTTTTTTTTTGTGTGTGTGTGTGTGTGTGTGTGTGTGTGTGTGTGTGTGTGTGTGTGTGTGTGTGTGTGTGTGTGTGTTTGTTGTTTTTTTTTTGTTTTTTGTTTTTTTTGTCCAGTGTGTGTAGGACTGAAATGATGAATCATCATTTTTTTTTTTTTTTTCATTTCTCAAATTGAATTTCAGAACCCCTAAAATCGTGTACCCAAGTGATAAGACGACTCTGTTTATAGCTTTCAGTCTAACAATTCGTTCACTGAGCTATAGCCTCGAAGTTAATAGGCTTCGATCAATATTTCTAACAATATTTAACAAGAGAAAATAAAACGTACATCGATTAATAGAACGTTTCTTTCACTGTCGTATTTGACCATTCAGTTTTGTTTTTTCTATTTGCTTTTGTTGGGAACGCAGTCTCTCTCAACCCACTTTGTATCAAATAATTTAGCAACTGTAACCAACTAGGGTGGTGAAGGGTACTATCCTTTTTTTATGTGCTTGTAAGTATTGAGTTTTTCAGCGCTTCTGGCCATACTGTTTTGTTTAGACTCCTCAATTGGCATCGATACTCCACTATCATCATCATCATCACCATCATCAGTCTTTTAGCGTCCGTCGTTGGACATAGACCTTCCCCAGGATTTGCCACAACTCATAATTCTATTAAGACTTCATAGCAGTTAGTTTCTCAATGATCTCACACCTTTAATTAAGTGTGGCTTAATTAGAGGTGTAACATCATTGAGAAACTAACTGCTATGAAGTCTTAATAGAATTATGAGTTCAGTTTTTTTAGTATATCCCTCCTTTCCGTTGATTTTGTGACCAACCGACAGGGAAGTGTCATTTTAAGATGAGTAAAGACATTTAAAAACGTATAAATCTTTATAGATAAATTGAAAAATAAAAGAGACGAATCTGAAGCCGAGAGGCAAATGCAGACCCCAAGGAGCTAACTGCGCCGAAAGGGAACCAGATGTAGCAAACTAAAGGTGGAGGTAACTTATTCATTGATCACTTCTTTTTTCCCCTCAATTTGTTTTTTAAATTGATCATCCTCAATTCGCAAGCAACCAAAAAGACGCTGATCACGCAACGGTTTCTATTGAGAGACTAACCATTATATCTGCCGCTGTTATGATTGTTGGAAGTCTTTAATGTGACGGAATATTTATCACGTTTTTGACCTTTTTTTTAGTCTTACGCTTGCATTTTCTTTGATTTTCTTCTTCGGTTCATTTTCATTGATTCTCTACGTTTCAATTTATTATTTCCTCGATTTTTTTCTGTTTATTCAGCGTTCTTGCTCTATGCCTCCTGTCATCAATCAGAAGCTGTCAACATCGGAGACTGCCTAAAGATGAACGCCATTACAATTCAGAGATTATGATCATCAAAATTATTTATCAGTCTGTTAGCGTCCGTCGTTGGACATAGATCTTCTCAAGATTCGCCAGGCCTTTTTTATCATGTACATCGCGAAGCCAATACCTCTTGAATTTATCTAGCTCGTCACGCCATCTTACTTTCTGTCAGCCACAGCCTCGCATCCGATCTCTTGGGATCAACGATATGAGTGGTAACGCCCAGCGGACGTCTGACATTCTTGCTGTATAACTAACCCATTGCCATTTGAGTTTCCCCAATGGATTATATGATATCTCCGACTCCTGTTTTTTCTATAATGTACTGTGCTGTCTTGTTGATCTCTCCATGCGAGGTTGAGCATGATTCTCTCATGTGTGCGTTGCATGTTCCTCAGCTCGAAGGTAAAACGCAGATGCTTTTGCGTGAGCAAATATTCTTTATCACACTCCCATAAACAGAGGAGACATTTTAGTGTGAAAGATACACCATTTGTGCATAAAACCACATAAATAATCATGTTTACATAATATCTTAAGTCATTAAACATTAAACGTTGGCTTCCATAAACGTGGTATAAATCGCCATCGCAGTCAATAACTGAACAACCGTAGCGTTACAATTTGAAGTCATCTAAAAAAATTCCTTCGAATAATAAATATGATCAGAATAAATTGTATGTATAACATCGCGGCGTTTTCCAGTGGAATAGATCTAAAATAGTGCTCACAAAACATTTAGAAGCATCTAGATTCTGGAGAATCGAGAGGTCATTAATAAACCCGTCAAAATAGCCCCCCCCCCAAAAAAAAAGGAGAAAAAAAAAGAAAGAAATCAGAAAAACCTTTTTCAGGGTGTTTAACCAATGCATCCTCCCAATAGTCACTTATGGAGCTGAAACATGGAACTTAACCAAGAGACAGACCCGTAAGCTGAGAACCATGCAACGTGCACTTGAAAGAATAATGCTGGGCCTCACATGGAGAGACCATAAAACAGCACAACACATCCGGGAAAAGACAAGAGTTAGCAAGAATGGCAGACAATCGATGGACATCACGACTCACAACATGGAATCCCCGAGACCACATGCGCAACCGAGGCCGGCAAAGTGTTAGATGGAGAGACGAGCTAGACAAGTTCAGGAAGTACTGGCTCCGTGACGCCCATGATAGAGAAGTGTGGCAAATCCACGGGAAGGTCTATGTCCAACGACGGACGCTAAAAGACTGATGATGATGATGATGATAGTGGAGTATTGATGCCAATTGAGGAGTCTAAACAAAACAGTATGGCCAGAAGCGCTGAAAAACTCAATATTTACAAGCACATAAAAAAAGGATAGTACCTTTCACCACCCTAGATGGTTACAGTTGCTTAATTATTTGATACAAAGTGGGTTGAGAGAGACTGCATTCCCAACAAAAGCAAATAGAAAAAACAAAACTGAATGGTCAAATACGACAGTGAAAGAAACGTTCTATTAATCGATGTACGTTTTATTTTCTCTTGTTAAATATTGTTAGAAATATTGATCGAAGCCTATTAACTTCGAGGCTATAGCTCAGTGAACGAATTGTTAGACTGAAAGCTATAAACAGAGTCGTCTTATCACTTGGGTACACGATTTTAGGGGTTCTGAAATTCAATTTGAGAAATGAAAAAAAAAAAAAAAAAAAAAAATGAAGATTCATCATTTCAGTCCTAAACACACTGGACTAAAAAACAAAAAACAAACAAACAAAAAAACAAAAAACAACAAAAGCACACACACACACACACACACACACACACACACAAAAACAAAAAAAAAACACCCTTCCGGAAGCGTTTCAATAACGATCGCAAACGCTTGGAAAATTACGAAACACTTGAACGCTACTTAAACACTATGCAAGTAAACGCCCAATTTTACTCAGATAAACTACCTGGCACCTTTTTCTGGCCCTATGTTCGGGATCAAAGTGTAGTATCTGTTCCACGGCATAGACCGAGGAGTCAGTACTGACGCTTGCCCGTTGAATAGGCCAGAGATTGTGTGGAAGGTATCAAAGACCGAGTGCGCCGGTGCAAACGTTGGCCAATGAGGTTACACTGAGGCGCATCAGGAGGCCTTTGGACTCGTCCTTAGGATCTCCCATTACTACTCGGCCCAGCTTTCGCAGGTGACGTTGTCTTTTCAACGGTAACAGCGTCGACTGGAGCCAATTTTGGGGGGTAAAGTACTATCTCTTCCCACGTTAAGCCCGACATTGTGTCATATATTGCTGTGGTGGGGTAGTGATTAAATAGAACTCACATAAACTAAGGTTCAACAAAACATTGGAGGTCACACTCTTGGAGGAAAGTAACGCCAGGGACCTGGATTTACTCGAAAACCACTCGAAGATTAAGCTGGGATTCTCTATTGAAATCTCTCCGATTATATCACTTGAGATAATGGGATTTTGAGAGCTGAAGATTACGTAGTTGTTCTCGATCGAAACGACAGTGGTTATTAATGTTCCAAGACTGACACGTATCATCAAAGTTTTTTATAAAGATAATTCTTAACCGATTCATAAAATCTGGACGTATTTGTCGACGTTGATGATAGCCTGACAAACCGAAATATATTCGTTGTCTCTGCTGAATTAGGCTGAGGAGAAAACGATTGAATGTCGCAAACTTCAGGTTTTCAACTGCGACGTATGTTGATAGTTCTATTAACGGGGAAAACCGCATGTTAAGACTAGATTTGGATCGGTTTACGGCATTAATAAGGAATTAATTGATCCGAGCAGAGATGGACAGCCATTCCTAACAAAGAAAGAAAACTTATCTTGAGGGGGGGAAGGATAAAAATTTCTCTTACCTATCACTACGTCATATCATTCCCTTTAGAAAAAGAAATAAATCGATAGAAAAGACAGCAGACTAAACAGTGTTTATAACTAATGTACACACTCATATCAAATAATATGTATAATAATGATAATAATTGTGCCATTCAAAGACAGTTTTCGTTGTATTACAACTCTTCAGTGTGACTATAGATTATCCAATATTCCTTCCTGTACCGTAATGTAGGGTCGAAACGTTCGCTTTTTGATGTAATGATTATATCTATGTCGAATGTTTTCACGTGGATTCGCTTGAAAGGAAATCAATTGGAAATTCATTTTTTTTACTACTAAGCTATGAATAATTGTATATACTACGTCGCAGATTTTAACCAGTTTTTTCTAGTTAAAAGGTTCATCCAACAGCAATTATGCGCGTATGTGCACCGCGATTACCCGACAATTGGTCATTGTACGAAATTGACAACCGCCAGATATATTAGTCAGCACGTAAGAGCAGTTCGAAGCTTTTAGGATCAGCGGTTCCCAAGAGATTCAATAAAAACTTATCTAATTTGAAAATAGATATATAGAATCTAAATTGTAACACCGGAGGCAAAGTAACCGGAATATTTAGAATTTAGAGTTTCGTAATTTTAACGCAAAATTATTTTACATAACACTTATGGTAGGCTGCTCCACACCCCATAAAGTCCGACTGCTTACGAACGTGCATCTTTTTAAAGGGCACTTTCCTAGTACAATCAGATAGCTGCCAGAGAAACTTCTATGAAGCCACGTTCGCGTTCAAATCAATTGCGTAACCGAGACTGATAGAATACAGGATGGAGAGACGAACTAAACTAGTTCAGAAAGTATTGGCTCCGCGACGCCAACGATAGAGAGGTCTAGCGAATCCGGGGAAAGGTCGATATCCAACGACGGACGCTAAAAGACTGGAAATGATGAAATTAGGATCAGTTTTACGACCAACGGCCCAAATCCAGTACGTAGCTCGGTGGCGTCAAATATTCTTCCGACAGCCCTGGCTATGAGCTCCCCGATTTAAACATTGTTCTGGTGAGTGCCAAAAACTGAAACATTCAGTTTAGAAGGTTGAAAAAGGTGACGTTAAACTAAAGAATTATCCGACTGAACATTGCCGACCCCTTGTCATCTCCAAGAGTACAATACCTAGCCTCATTTATCTATCAGTTGTTCTTTCCAGCGAAGCAAGGGGCCACCCGGTGTCCTTTTACCTGAAGGACCCATTTTTTTGGAGGTCTTTTACTTCGTCTTGGGGTTTGGGAAAAAAAAATCACCTTTATATGCCTGATGGACTATACTTTTAGCTGGAAGTCTGGTGATATAAACAAGCCATCTTGCTTTGAGCTGATCTGTGATGGTAGCCGCGATAAACGTTCTCTCGATGCTACCAGTGTTTCTGATCCTGTTAGCAATTGTCAGACCCAGGATATTTCTGGATCATCAAACTTGCAGTTTCCCAGAACCCTCTGTTTTCAGCGGCCATGTTTCTGAGGCATATATTGCTATGGGAACTATCTTTGCATTGTACAGACAGATTTTTTTTTACCGTTTGATATCTCGCCTGGTGTTCTTTTTTCTGATTAGATCTGTTGCAGTTAGTTATATTTCCCTTTTGCTATTAGCCGAGGTGTCAGGAAACTGCACTGTCCAAGAAAATGAAATCCTCAACCTTTTTGTCATCGATCGAGATACCATTGTCGGAACCGGATGTAATCTTACGCTCGCAACCATTTATCTTCATTGGACATTTTTTTTCTTAACAAGTCTTTTCCAGTTCTCACGTTGAGAGCTTCAGTTTGTCAAAGATTGCCGAGATAAGTCTGGTATCGTCTTATCGAATATCAATCTAAAGCATCTTGATAAGTAATGGTATTTATTGATAAAATCAGTAAAATACCCGCTACTTTGCTAACAGTAAACCCAGGGGTGGAAATCTAAGACACTGTAGTATTTGCGAAGAAAAAAAAACAGAAAAAAAAAAGAAAAAATAAATAAAAATAACGGGAGTTGCCTGAAGCGATCATTTCCAAATCTTCCGCTCTCAGACATTCGAAAGCAAGTCTAATTCAACCATTTTACTGTTTCGCTTTTCTTTCCTTGACGGCCGAGTTCAGCCGTTTTTTTCTACAGCATTTATAGGTTTCATTCATACCTACCTTGCTCCTCGACCTCTCCGCTGTCAAGCTTTCTCAGAGGCTTTATTCGATTCCAGCCCTTTCCAAAGTGAAAATTCTTAATTTCAAAGGGTGTCTGACGGACAGACACGTTGCTTATTACATAGACGGAATTTATAAAGGATAAAAAGCAATGATTTGTACAGCAGGCCTTCCGATATTGTCATTTCATTCTTATAGTTGTAACTATTCCTTATGTTGCTGAGCGCATTTATTCAGTATCGGAGTTCCAGTTTATCATTTGATGAATAGAAAAGATTTCTTATAATAGACCTGGTTAGTCATTCAGTGGAAACCATCACGCATGCTGTATTGGGGGTGATCAATTAAAAAACTGGAAAAAAGGGGAATCAATGAATGTTTTCGCACGTTTTTTGGACAGTGATCACAAAAACATCTTAATTTTCAAAAATATAGGTGGGCACAAACTGAGGGATCAATCTAGCATAAACCCAGATTGACAGATAGACCCTCATTGAAAACCTACTAAGCGTGGGTTTAAAAAAATCTAGACTTCAGAAGGCAATGTTGAATTTTCAGCCCTCTAGCAACATTGGTACGGTGTGTACACGTGATTCATGCATAGCCAGCCAGACTATCTTAAAACAGAGAAAACCATGTTTACAGTATTCTGACAAGAGAGTGTCTATTTGCTGTCTCTGACAAATGACTAGGCACCCTTACTACTAGGCGCTATGGACAACAGCCCATTTCAATATGGCTTCATTAAACCAAATCAGCGTCACTTACTGGATATTATTTTCAGTCCTTTCTATCAATTTTGCCGTGTTTTGCGGAACATAAAACGAACCTTATGTTTAAAACAAAATACATATATATTCATTTTAAAGTTGTCCAAGTTAGAGTCAGACTAAGGCAGCAGTATTTAAACTATATTCCACCGAACCCCAGGGTTGATACTAACTATAATAACGACAGCAGCAGATGACAGCAGTACCTTGCGGTAACGCCGAGAATTGTTGGTTCTCCGTCACATTGAGCGAGTACCAGATTCACGCAAATGCAGTTTACGTCCGATCATGGAGCCTAACTCCTTGGTGATAATTGGAGTGGAGTCATATCTGGATGACAAATGAACCTCTAAAGTACTACAGAATGTATATCATTAGTACAGCCCGATCCCCCCTCCCCGACTCTGGATACACACGCAAAGACGAGAAAAAAAACCTCCACTTCATTGTTAAGTATCAAGCCTATTATTGCCACCACCGGTAAGAAGACATTTTTGTCACCATTGGCTTATCGGTTGAGCGACTTGGACATTTCCAGTCGTTGTTATTCAAATAAAGTTTGGGTGAAAACTCCAGCTGAAACAGAGTGTTCACTCAGCATCACATCGTGCCTTGATAAATCTCCAGTTTGGAGAAATACCTTTACTGGTGTCGAGAAGCACTTTAGACCTGGAAGAAAATCGACCAGTAAAGAGGATTAACCAACCAAAAATCATGCATGGAAATAGAGGTGAAAGAATAAGTAAACATATGAACCAGTTGATATATGCAAACAGACAAGTAATGAACTAAAAGACATTGATAAGCGAATATTACTTACCTCCAAATCGCAGACGACGTCCTATTATCTTATGTTATACTTACCCACTGAACTTTTTATGCTTATCAGGATGAATCCAAGATCAAGATATAGACGGATGGATCAGTAGTTTATATAATCCGTAGTTTTACGTTCGAACTCCGACCGATCCCATTGCCCGCCATTCACGAATCCTAAACTTACCTTTCATATCTTAATTAGACCAAAAGCGACCAACAAGTTATAGGTCGTACGAGAGTGACTAATCAATCATAATGCAGCTCCTGTCCGGCCTTGAGCCCTCTTGACAAATTATTCAATGGACATTCTTCGGCAGAGGCATAGGACAATTTGACCTAATTGAACGACTGGCCATTTTTTGCTACGGAGGACCATCGAGCGAAATTTGGATCTACGCTTAGCGTAGATCCAAATTTCGCTCGATTTTTACATAAACATTTTGTTGTTTTTTTCAAAAAATATTGTAACAGTTTCCGTAAAAAATAATCATTTATTTGAATATAACAGAAACAAAACATTTTTTTTTTTACAGAAATCTGGCAAATCAATTTCAACTATCTATTTACTTATTGTTTTCTTTTTTGACAAAAATAAATATAAACATATATGTATATCTTAACAACAACCCAAGTTTACAAACAATCTGAGCGAGAAAATAATAAAACCTTTTTGTTTTTGTAAAAAAAGTAGTAAACACGTAGTTTGAATTAAGTCATTTCTTTCTGATATACTGTGCTGTCTTGTGATCTCTCAATATGAAGTTGAGTATGATTCTCTCATGTGCACATGGCATGCTTCTCAAAAAAAAAAAAAAGAAAAAAAAGAAAAGAAAATTGAATACACAAGTAGATTGGACTTGGTTTCGAAAGCAGATGTTTATGTCTATGGTCTTCCGTAGCGGAAAATGACAAATCGTCCAAATCGGTCAAAATGTCAGGTACCTCCGCAGAAGAATAGCTTAATTTCCTTTATTCCGTCGGTGACAATCCAAGACTTGTTAGATATATTGGGGGTTCGATTGGCAACAAAACCTCCAAGTCCGACCTCCACGGAAAATACATCGGTTGTCCAGCCATTTATCATGTTCTGTTCGCGCAGGTACCTCGTACATTTACGGCTTGCGGTCGTAGACGGATTCAATGTTTTCCTCAAAGGGGACATTTGACCCTGCAATATAAACTTGCCTAGAATAATATGGTTTTATTTTATGATTATTGTGTTATACATATACCAGTTGCCCCCCTCCCCCCTCCGGGAGGATTTGGTGGGCTATAGTCACTAAAATAGGTTTGTAGTTCTGTCTTGATGAGATCTCGGCGATTCAATTACTAAATAAAGTATTCAGAGTCAAGTTAACTACCAATGAATAACTACAAACACATTAAGGGACTGTTCAAGTCATACTTTAGTAAGTATTGTCCGACAAATTCTAAGCTTTTTTTTTGGTGGGGCACACATCACTCAATATATATATATATATATATATATATATATATATATATATATATATATATAATGTGTACTGTAGCGAGTGAGACAGACTCGGGAGTGAGGTGTTTGGAAGTAAGATTTATTAATCCTTATAAGTAAATTGTCCATACATGTTTCGGGATTTTTCCCATCATCAGTGGTGTGTGCTGTGTGTATCAAAATGTCCCACGTGGAACTAGAGTCCACTGCCAGGAGCATTGTGGGTAAATTATGTTGTCAGGGCTGCTGGAAGTTTCCTGCTGAGTGGGAGAATGTCTATTAGGTATCATATATATATATATATATGCTGAGGCCTGAAGAGGGCAGAAACATGAGCTAGCTTGTGTAGCAAATCCACATTCTACTATTTATTCCAGCTCTACTCTGAAACAACTTAACTTCAAGAGTGAAAAGTTGTATGTATCGAGCACTCTATGAAATAAATCCATTACATTTCAGAAGTGGCTTTACATTGTTGATATATTGTTAGATGATGTTATACTGCTAGCTTGATTTGTACCACATATACTATATATACATATATACATATATATATATATATACATATATATATATATATATATATATACACACACACAAGTCCAAAGTGGCTCTATATTATTGATATATTATTATATTATGTTATACTGCTAGCCTGATTTGTACCACATACTGTGTATATATATATATATATATATATATATATATATATATATATATATATATATATATATATATATCCATGTAATAATGTTATAATATTTCAAATGATATCCAACCTTAACGAACCAAGAAGCAGTATTTAGCGTTATTAGATTGTTCACCTGCACGTAGTCACACGATGTTTTAGTGCTTACGCCAGATAATAATAATAATTTGACGATATTGATGTTTCGAGCCAAAAGTTTTCCATTAATGCTATTAAAAGCAAAGGATAGACTTTGTCTGTTCAACTTTTTTTGTTAATTTTTCTTGTTTGCAGACAATATGACTCAGCTTCATAGGTGGAGCCTATATTTTGTAATCTATTATATATATATATATATATATATATATATATATATATATATATATATATATATATATATATATTAATTGCGTTATATTATATAGAGACTTATTTGAAATGATCTCACGTCGTCAGACGGTTAATACATCAATCAATTTAGACAACGTAAATAAGAAATATATATATATATATATATTTATATATATATATATATATATATATATATATATATATATTGGACAGGGGTCATAACAGGCTAAGGTGAAGTTTTTCCTATCCAACTCCACATCAC
Organism: Thysanoteuthis rhombus; assembly: GCA_963457665.1. Lineage (NCBI taxonomy): Eukaryota > Metazoa > Mollusca > Cephalopoda > Oegopsida > Thysanoteuthidae > Thysanoteuthis > Thysanoteuthis major. The sequence goes on from OY735224.1 coordinate 52,519,186, forward strand.
TACCCCCTACCTTGACACACTCTGCCCTTCCCAAGACCAACTGCTGCTGCTTTATCAAAGACCTGAGACCTACTGGACATTCTTCCATTCAGTAGGAGGCCTCTAGCTGCCCTGACTACAAAACTCACCCACAATGCATAGCTCCTGGCAGTGGACTCTGGTTCCACATGGTAAATTTTAATACACACTCACACAGCACACACCACTGATGATGGGAAGAATCCCGAAACATGTATGGACTATTGACATATAAGGATTAATAAACCTTACCACCAAATACTTCACTCCCGAGTCTGTCTCACTCTCTGAAGTACACACACACACACACACACACATATATATATATATATATATATATATATATATATATATATATATATATATATATATATATAAGGTTGAGCATGATTCTCTCATGCGTGCGTTGAATGCTTCTCAGTTTGCTGGTCTGTCTCTTGGTCAGGTTCTACGTTTCAGTTCCATCTGGGAGGATGCATTAGTTGCATACCCTTCTTTTTAGGAATAATGAGATCGTCTTGTTTTTGAGGGTTGAGCTTGCTTTGTCAAAGGCTTGCCATCCTAGAGTGATTCTTTGCTTGATCTCCTTTTCTTTTGAGGATCCTCAGAGAACCTATCCGACCTGCAACTAATGCTAAATGAATTTAGAAACGAAGTTGGCCAGCACATGAACTTCAATAAGACGAAAATCATGTGCAACAATCACACTGAGAATAAGAACATAACCGTCAAGATTGAAGATGCAACTTGGGAAGGTAGACCACTACATCTACCTCGGATAACTAATCTCCATGATTTTTTGATAACTGGGCTTTAAATAAACATATAGACCATCTTTAGCAATGAAGTTAACCGGAAATCGAAAAGTTTGGTCAATATCAGCCATTTTGACAAAAGATCCTTGGAAACGCAGTAAAAAGCAAAAACAAAAACAAAAACATACAAATACTTGATTCATCATCTATTGATCAGAATAGATGTTCTTTTAATGACATCACTCATTCTCTTCCCACCACTCCCTGTTGTTTACATTGTTTACGGAACCAATCAACCGACCGTCTGAAAAGTGTCCCATAGAAATATTTGGACAGATTTAAAGAAAAATTTAAAAAGCATCCTCCCAATAGTCACTTATGGAGCTGAAACATGGAACTTAACCAAGAGACAGACCCGTAAGCTGAGAACCATGTAACGTGCACATGAAAGAATAATGCTGGGACTCACATGGAGAGACCACAAAACAGCACAGTACATCCGGGAAAAGACAAGAGTTAGAGACATCATAGAATCCATAAAAAATCTCAAATGGCGGTGGGCTGGCCATGTTGCAAGAATGGCAGACAATCGATGGACATCACGACTCACAACATTGATTCCCCGAGACCACATGCGCAACCGAGGCCGGCAAAGTGTTAGATGGAGAGATGAGCTAGACAAGTTCAGGAAGTACTGGCTCCGTGACGCCACTGATAGAGAAGTGTAGCAAATCCTGGGGAAGGTCTATGTCCAACGACGGACGATAAAAGACTGATGATGATGATGATGATGATTGATTTTATTTTATATGTAACGTGAAAATTTCCGGGACTTACAAGTCCAAAATGAAGTGTAAACCCAAATTCAACTTTTACACATTGATGGAAGAGTTACATAATTCTTAGAAACTGTCAATAAAAACTGTCATGAAAACTGTCAACATAGGTTTCTTTCTGTTTTCAAACTGGTCTGTCTTGTTGGCTATGTATGTATGTAATTATGTATGTGTCATGCATACGCGCTGCACCCATAGAACTAGAGGGCTGAAATTCTAAAAAGATCCCCAGAGATCTCATGCGCAACCGAAGCCGACAGAATACAAGATGGAGAGATGAACAAGACAAATTCAGAAAATACTGGCTCCGCGACGCCCATGATAGAGAATTGTGATTAATCTTGCAGAAGGTCTATGTCCAATGACGGACGTTAAAAGACTGATGATGATGATGATTAGAAAAGAATTCCCACCCCAAATACTTTTTTCAGATTGGGGTTCAGTTTACAATGTAAATACATGCTAAATAGATCCCTTAGGTTTGTGTACCCTTGTTTTTTTTTGAAAATCTTGATTTTCCCAGTGATCACCGCCCAACCAAAGGCGAAAGAAGTAACTTGTTATCGATCATACTTTCTCCATTTTTTCTTCTAATTGATCACCCCAAACACGGCATGCTGTAGAAAGACGTCAATTGCGTTACGTCGCTACTAGGTGACTAACCCGACTTGTTCTTTAAAAATGGTTTCAAAATATTTCTGCGACTCCCCAATAATCTTTGTAGGGCACCCAGAGGGTTTCCCGACCTCCAAGAGGTCCAAACCCCCTACTCTTGAAAAGCCTTTCCTAACTCAGGGTCTCCGGGTCCTTTGACCCTGAATAGAGCACCTTTCATAACCTCGCTCTGTCATGTATTGATTTTGAAATGGAAATACAAAAACATTATCGAATCAAACACAGGGGAAAAAGCATAGAATTACCAATACAATAAAACTCTAACGGTTCAATGGTTTGATCAGCCTTCTCTATAAAGTCCGGGAAAATATTTGACTGGAAATTACTAACCGGGACCAAACGAAACAAAACAATACTGTTTTACATATCCGGTAACAATTCCCATTAATCTCTGGGTATTTGTGTCCTTATTATCGCTTGCTTTGGTCTGTAAAACACAAAATGAGTAACGTAGTCGCCATTTTAACTGCTGCAGTCAATCGAAAATTTGCAACAGCGTCGACAACACAGCAGACTTATTCGGGGAGCAAGATGTACATTTCTGTAAAAGGAGCCCTTGTCTCTCTATGAAAAGCTATGTCAATTGGTCTGTCCCCATTCAAGGCAGATTTACTCGAAATTTGGTAGAACGGCGTCCCTTGAAAAGACGTTTCTTACCAAGAAAAATCTCCTACAGGATCTGGCTATAATGGCGTTTAAATTTTATAGTGGACACTGCATTGAACTTTCGGTTCTCGTTTAAATGGTATCTACTTTCCACAAAATTTAGGCTTGGCTTTCAAGTTGCTATATTATTATCCGTGTGTTTGTGGGGATAGGATAGAATTTTCAAAAAAATAATCAATTACGCTTATCTCACTTTAATAATGTTGTCTGTGAGTGAATCTAATTGAATCATTTAGTCACCAAAGATGTCAAAAGATTATTCCCTTTTTATTTGCACGTGTGTCAGCGTGTTTGTGTATGTATTTCAGCGCTCTAGACCATACCGTTTTGTCTACAGATTTGATAAATTGGATTAGTAGACAACTTCTAAAAAGTTTTTAATTTTTATTTTTTGAAAAAAGTCACTTACGGAGCTGAAACATGGAACCTAACCAAAAGACAGATCTACAAACTGAGAAGTATGTAACGCACGCATGAGAGAATCCTTACATGGAGAGATCACAAGACAGCACAGTATATAAGGAAGAAAGCAGGGGTCCTAGACATCATAGAATCCATTAGAAAAACTCAAATGGACAAGACAAGGTCAAAAAATCTTCATGAAATCCTCAAAGAAGAATGGGTATGAGTGAACGTAAACGGCTTTGATCTAAATTTGAATCTAGTCCACCAATTCCATACGCTGGTAACCGTTCAGCGACTCTGTATCTCCTCATTATAGGATAAATACAATTTAAAAAAAACAACAATTAAAGTCACGCGCAGTCAATAATTGAACAACCATAGCGTCAATTTTGAAGACATATAAAAATGTCCAACGATGGACGTTAAAAGACTGTTGATGATGAATCAATCTCTCTTTCTTTCACCCTTGCTATGAGTGAAATAGTAGAGCAGTCTTATCTATAAAACGTTGGGAAGGAAATCAGTCTTGGAGAAGGACAGTGTTTATTGTTAATTAGGGGTTTGAGTTAATTTGATATCAAACGAACCGTGCTCTGCTTTCCTTTGGACTATGTCACCGAGGCCAAAGTAGGGGTTCTGAAATCAGTGTCGGAAAAGGTCAGTGACTCTTAACTAGGAAGCGGAACCGTGGATGCTAATTTTAATGCCCTTCCGCTAACTCCTACAAACATAATGCTAAACGTATTGCTCTTTGCTTTCCTTCGGGCTACACCAGCGAGGCAAAGGTGGATGGGGTCTGGAAATCCCAGGATCTCTTTACTTTTAACACCCTGGAGGGGTCCATTCAGTGTTATTCCACTGTGTATAGATTAAGAAAGAGGTCTACTATTTAATCTGACAGAAAAAAAAACTGGAAAAGAACCAGGGTTTGGCCAGGAGGTGAGAAAGGTGTGGAAAGTGGTTGTCAGAGTCATGCCAATAATATTAGGCGTACTCGGAACAGTGCCAAATACATCGAAGATGAGATGAGGTGTTGGTGATTGAGACTCTGCAAACCATAGAACTACTAGGATCTGCAAGAATACCGAGGGTGAGTACTAAAAACAAGTGACTAACGACCTCCAGTCATCATAAAAGGCCGAGCAAACGTGTTAGAAAAGTGAAGGAGGGCTGGGACTGCACAAACCATAGCACTGCAATGATATGTGAAGACACTGACAAGGAAACATGAGAAAGTATCAAGCAGACCTCAGTGATGGGCACCAGACACATTCAAGAAAGTGCTACTTTTTGAAATAATTCTATCGAGTAACACAGTTTATTATTTTCATTATTATTCGGACTATCCTCATCTTGGTTGTTTTTCATACAACATTTCGGCCGTTGTACTCTATGGCCTTCATCAGGTATCATCTGGTAGGTGGGGGGGGAAGTAACGAACCGAACCCTTTATTTAACCGACGGGGGTATATAGACTGCACTAATACTTTCGAATTATTACTGTTTCACATTGGGATTGAACCTAGAACCATTAGATTACTTGCAGTAATTCTGCCTGATTTTCCAACCACCACGCTATGTGTCCATATGGACGGATGATACCCGATGAAGGTCGTAGAGTACAAAGGCCGAAACGTTGTATGAAAAACAACCAAGATGAGGATAGTCCGAATAATAATAATAATAATAATAATGATGATAATAATAATAATAATAAAAAAATGAAAATAATGATAATAATAATAATAATAATAATAATAATAATAATAATAATAATAATAATAATAATAATAATAATAATAAAGAGCGCGAGGGATAGTGCAACAAACAATAAAGTAGAAAACAATGGAACAGTACAGCAAACTAGAAAAGAAAAGTGGGAAGGGAAAAAATTGTACGGCGAGTTTAAAAGACAGATAAAAGATATAGCAGACGAGAAATCATGGACGTGGTTACGAAAGGGGAACCTTAAGAGAGAAACAGAATCGCTCATCATGGCAGCCCAAAACAAAAGCATAAGGACAAACTACATAAAAGCAAAAATCGACAGAACTCAGACAAACAGCAAATGCCGCATGTGCGGTGAAAGAGATGAGACAGTAAACCACATAACTAGTGAATGTAGTCAGCTCGCCCAGAAGGAGTATAAGCACAGACACGATAGAGTAGCAACGATGATACACTGGGAACTAAGCTAACAAATGGGATTCAACCATGGGGAAAAGTGGTATCAGCACAAGCCAGAGGCAGTTTTGGAGAATGACAACCACAAACTACTGTGGGACTTTGACATCCAAACTGACCACCTCATCCAGGCAAGAAGGCCGGACTTAGTAATAATAGACAAAAAAAGGAAGGCCTGCCAAATAGTAGACGTTGCTGTGCCTGCAGACCATAGAGTAAAAAAGAAGGAGGGTGAAAAAAGGGAAAAATACCAGGACCTAGCAAGGGAGTTAAGGAAAATGTGGAACATAAAAACCAGGGTAGTACCGGTCATAGTGGGAGCACTAGGAACTGTCCCCCAAACGCTGAGGGAGAGACTGGAGGAGATCGGGATTAGGGGGAGGATAGAGACCGTACAGACCACAGCGCTACTTGGAACTGCACGGGTACTGAGGAAGGTGATAGAGATATAAGTACTGCAACGAATAGTAGCTCTGTCATGATATGCGAAAGAGGGAGGAGACGTTAGCTGAGGACCTGAGGAGACTTATTGTCACCCAGCCTTCAGCGATAACCACTGGGCAACCGGTGTGAAAGAGTAAATCGCAGAATTACTGCGACCTATGAGTACTAGGAGAGGAGGGCTGGAGACTTGAGGAGACTTGCTGTCACTCAAACTCCAGCGGTTACCACCAGGCAACTGGTGTGAGATTGCAAATGATAAAAATAAAAATAGTAGTAATAATAATAATAATAATAATAATAATAATAATAATAATAATAATAATAATAATAAAATAGTAATAATAATAATATCTCATCTCAAAAATTCAGGGAAACAGTATCATAGTTTAGTTAAAAATAATTCATAATAGTCGACTCAGTGAGAAATGATGTTTAATCTTGGTATTTCTGAACCCTATATTTAATCATTCTGTGTTTTATGCAAATGGCTGAACTCAGAATATATATCTGTTGGTATATCATATAAATTTCGGCGCTCAAAAAAGCTTCTTGCAAAACTCTGATTTCCAGACACGGGTTTAGAGCATTCAAGACCAGACGGACGCTGATGTGAGGGCCGTAGCCAATGGGATTTCGCCCAACGAGACCTTATACTGCTCTGTAGAGTCAAATATTTTATTTAAAATATAAGTAAATGAGCAAAATTAAGAAAATATATCTGTAGGTATATAATGCCAATTACGGCGCTCAACAAAATTTTTTTTCGGAATTCATGCTTTGAACGAGACATGGATCCTATATTCTATTACTAATGTTCTTTATGTATGGCGTAACCCACTAAGCTACTGATAAAACACTCCACCCTTTGAAGTTTGTAGATGAGCGAATGATTATTTCTTTGCCGATAATTTGTAGACAATTTTCATTAGTCCAATCAAGTGAGTGATTTTAAACAAAGGTATCAGTTGTTAATAGTCAACAGTACGAGAAATCATGTTTAATTTTGGTATTTCTTAATATGTATTCAATTATTCAGTAGTTTATACAAAATGTTTGCGAATGAACTATTGTATAAATGTAGATATACAATACCAATTTCGGCGCTTAACAAAACTTCTTGCATCACCCATACTACGATTTGAACGAAGGATAGATCGTACATTCTATATCTTTTATTACTTATGTTCTTTATGTATGGTGTAACCTAGACAGCTGCTTTTAAATTGACGCCTGCTCTATCTTAACGTTTGCTTTGCAGTTAGACGGTAAACGAACGATAAATCAATCGAGTGACAGATTTTAGATTGAAAAAACAGCTGATAATAGCCGACTGTAAGAGAAATCATGTTTATACTAAATGAGCGATCTTAAGAAAGATGTAGATTACATATACATAGGTATATAATGCCAATTACGGCGCTCGAAAGAACTTCTTGCAGATCTGTGGCTTCCAGACCAGAACTCAGACCATTTAGGACCAGACAGACGTAGATGTGTGGCCATAGCCGATGAGGTTCCTCCCCACGAGGTATGTTTACCATTCTATGGTCGCTCCCTACATTTACTCGGTTTAGAATTTGAATGTCTTTAATGGTGAGACTTTTGTCCGTTAAAATGTAGTCTATTTTGTTTTTGGTTTCATTGTTGGGGCTCTTCCAAGTCCTTTTTCTATTGGGTTTCTTTTTGAAGACTGTATTCATGATATTGAAGTTGCTTGCGATTGCAAGGTTTACAAGATCTTTACCTTTCTCGTTCCGTCTTTTGTATCCGAATTCTCCGACGCAGCGTTCGTTTCCTTATCCTTCTTATACGTTGAAATCTCCCATGATGACATTGAAGTATCTTTTGGTATCTTGTAATAGGGAGTTCAAATCAACATTGAAGTTGTCTATTTCTTCTCTTGTTGATTACGAAGTGGGAGCATAGACTTGGATGACATACTGCTCTGTGAAGTCAAGTCCAAGGGGCTAAGAATTCATTCTGGGACCTAAAGATCAGCTCTCGTATGTCTTGCGACATAAGTTGCGAGGACTGAAGAGAACATTTGAGAAGTTCCTACCCATAAGTCCGTGTGAATGGAATCTCCACTTTAAACCAACGTTGTGAGACATCCTGTTATTGAGAGGGCCCGGGTAACACGTACACTTGAATAGGAATAAGACATGGCCAGTGTAAGGGCACTACTTCATTAAACTGGACTGAACACTATCTGATTTCTATTTCATTGATTATCTGACAGTGATTAACTTCGTCCGTTCGCTTAATTCGCCAAATGACCGTCCGGCTGTTTTTAGAAAAACCCAACAACAGCCATCGCTATAGCAATGTTTTTTGCATATCAACCAATCAATGTACAGAATTAAAGCAAACCCGAGAAAACAGTTTTGATTTTACATTGGGACCAAACACCCCATTTAAGCCTTTTGCAAGAAAAAAAAATTACAACTACAAATAATAATAGACGTAGCCATGCCCGCAGATCACAGAACAAATACGAAAGAGAGTGAAAAACTCAGGGAATACTAGGACCTGGCGAGGGAACTGAAGAGGGTATAGAACATGAAAGTCAAGGTAGTACCAGTAATAGTACGTGCACTCGGGACCGTACCAAATACACAGAAAACGAGATTGGAAGAACAAGGGATAAGAGGAAGGATTGAGACTATACAGATCCCGGTACTACAAAGGGCTGCACAAATACTGAAGAGAGTAATGGAAATATGATACCTACGGCCCCAGCTGTTAGCAATAGTCTAACAGCCAAGAAAAAAAGCATGGTAGAGGCGGTTCAAACCACAGCGTTGTTGTGATAGGTGAGGGGATATGAGAACAGGGCTGGAGAACTGAGAAGACTTACAGTCACTCAGCCTTCAGCGATAACCACCAGGCTGCTGGTATGAAACTGTAAACCGCATCACTGCTGTGGACTGAGAGAGTGTGAAGATGGCTGGAGACTTGAGGCGATTTGCTGTCCCTCAATCTCCGGCGGTGACCATCAAGCAACTGGTGCGAAAATGCAAATAATAATAAAATGGATGAATTGATAGATAATCGTGTGAGTAAGGGAGAAATAGATGGAATAGAAATTGGCTGAAATTAAAATTGATTTTTAAAAGAACAATCAGAACAGACCAATTTGGGAGAATGGGCTTTCAATCCTGCTGTTTTTTTAAAAGTGAAAATGTACGAATAACCGACTTTCCTCGATTTCTGGTTGGAAGTTCCGAAACCATTTCCCACATTCTAAAATCTCGCCCCTTCTAGCAAAAATTCTTCATTTTTACCATCGCACCGTGAATTTGATGGCCTGGCTTCTTTTTATCTAACACCCAGTATTCTTTTTTTTGTTTCAATGAAACCTTATACTGAAGGATAATAGCGAGTAGCCATTTCGACCATGAACCGTACTGGTGGCACCAAGGCCACGCTAAAGGGGTGGAGATGAAAGATGCAAGACTCATGTCGGGATTCAAAAATAATAATTTTTTTTCCTTCATCAAAAATGATAATTTTTTCCCCTTCATCATCATCATCATCATCATCATCATCATCATCATCAGTCTTTTATCGTCTGTCGTTGAACATAGACTTTCCCCAGGATTCACCACGATTTTCTATCATGGGCGTCGAGGAGCCAGTATTTTCTGAATTTGTTTAGTTTATCTCTCCATCTTGTATTCTGTCGGCCTCAGTTTCGAATGTGATCTCTGGGGATCCATGTTGTGAGTCGTGATGTCCATCGGTTGTTTGCCATTTTTTGCGACATAGCCTGCCCATTGCCATTTGTCGATCGAAAATACGCCGATAGTTTCGCTTGGAGACCAAACGAAATCCTCACTCAGAGAGAGAGAGAGAGAGAGAGAGAGAGAGAGAGAGAGAGAGAGAGAGAGAGAGAGAGAGAGAATCGAGGTCTTTTTTCTGCTGAATTTTTCTATTAAACGAAATTAACGTTACAGCATTTAAAAAAAGAATCTTTATTGATTGTTATCATGATTAACGACGTTTCTCTTTTGATTGTTGCTTTCAACAACATCACAAATAAAGAAAAAACAGTGTCTTAAATGGCTTAAACCCCCTGAAGATTTTCATGAAACCGGGTACAGCTTTTGGACTGGCATGCCCTCGTGTCAATGAAACAAGACTTTTCTTTTCGCTGACTTATCAGCTTGCCAACTATTAATTCTCCTGAAAACAAAGGAACATGTTTCGAGGCCTTTTTTTTTAATATAGTTTATCATTTGCAAAAACACAGGTTGACTTTTTCTAAAAATAGTGTGAAACAAGATCTTTTTGTTTTGATGAATTTTTCCGATACTAACGGAAGAGTTGGATCCAAACGACAAAGAAAAGAGTTATTTCCCTTGAATGTTAAAAAAAAGTATTTTGACGCCAGACACACATAGAAAGAGTTCCGGGTCCGAGCAACTTGACCTGGTGTTAAATAAAGATATTTTCCATTTGATTTTATCTGATGAAGTATTATAAATCTCTGTTAGTAATTTTTATGACTATTTTTTACCTCTCAGCTCTATTTTAGCTGCTTTTTCATTCTTTTAACCGGCTTCAATAAAAGTTACGATAAGACATCCCTTGAACAGATTTACTTCGAGACGACAGAAGTGAAAGAATATCAGTTTTTTTTTGTAGATTTATGGATATTAATCACTTCTCCAAATAGTATTGGGTTGTCTTACGTTGTTTCACGAAATAGCTGTTTATGAGAGGAAAAATAAAACAACTTAAAAATGTGAACAAACTTGTTTTCTTGATGAAAATAAGCTTTCGTAGTGTCCACTTTTATCACAAAATAATGAATAGAAAAATTAGTTACATTTGGAGTTATCTGCTCTTGGCAGAGATCTACCTGTGATTCATAAGACGCATTCAAGAAGTCTAAAGGAATGGTAATTACTTCCTTGCTTCGTCCTTGACGTCACACATAACTACCAATAAGATAACTGATCGTTATCTTCATGGTATTTGAGCTTTTGGAGAGGTAAATCTCTCTCTTACGCTCCCCTTCTCAGTCCTGACCGCTTCGAAGTAAACCCATATTTACGCTATTTCCATTAGTTAGGATAGTTTTTACACACCTATTTTTTTTACACAGTTACAAACGCAGAGTAATCCTTTTTTTCTCTAAAGAATTATCCTTCTTCTTCTTAAATAACGAATTCAGACAATACTAAGCACTCGCTACGTAGTTAGGAAGGACTTCTATGGAAAACTTTAAAATGGCCGTAGTGAATGTGACCAAAACCTGACGGACATTCCAAAACTCGTTTTTCCAATCAAGAAACCTTCCTTTACGCGCATTTTTCACATCACCTCATTGTTTACCATGTTAGATCTCACCAAATAACTTTGTGTCTGAGGTCAACTCTTGCCTTTCTTTTAATTCTTTCAAAATTAAGTCTAATTATTACTAACTTCGTTTGTCCCCTTTTTCAACATTTGTTACGAATCAAATTTAACTGTGTGCTTACCTTGTTTCTGCTTTTAATGTGTAAACAAATTATTTTCTTGAATTTATCTCTACAGAGCTATTCTAGGAACTTTTCTGAAGCTGATATTCTTAGCCATCTGATTGTATATTTTACATAGACTGAACTGGCAAAACAACGGCCAATTCTCTCCAAAATGGCTAATTTGACATCTCTTATCCCATACTTCGATTGATGAACTAAATGAAGAGAGCAATAAAGTCGGCCTACACAAGAAATTCAGTAAGACAAAGATCATGTGCAACGACCACATCGGAGATAAAAACATAAGATCGAAATCGAGAACACAGAACTGGAGGAAATAGGTCAATACATCTACCTAGGACGTCAAATCTCCATGAAACCCTCAGAAAAAGACGAAATCAAGCGAAGAATCACACTAGGATGGCAAGCCTTTGGCGGAGCAAGCTCAACCTTCAAAAATAAGGAGATCCGATTAATCTTAAAAAGAAGGGTGTTTAACGTAAGTATCCTCCCAATAGTCACTTATGGAGCTGAAGCGTGGAACCTAACGCAAATTAAGGACCATACAACGTGCATTTGAAAGAATTATGCTGGGCCTCACATGGAGAGACCACAAGACAGCACAGTACATCTGAGAAAAGACAAGAGTCAGGGACATCATAGAATCCATAAAAAATCTCAAATGGCGGTGGGCTGGCCACGTTGCAAGAATGGCAGACACCCGATTGACATCACGACTCACAACATGGATCCCCCGAGATCACATGCACAACCAAGGCCGACAGAATATTAGATGGAGAGACAAGCTAAACAAGTTTATAAAGTACTGGCTCCGCGACGCCCATGATAGAGGAGTGTGGCAAATCCTGGGGAAGGTCTATGTCCAATGACGGACGTTAAAAGACTGATGATGATGATGATCCCATACTTTCCTTCCCCCTTCACATTGTTTTCGCTTTGCAAGCAGTGGCATTGTTTTCTGTTTCCCCTCTCTTTCATTAAGGTCCCTACTCTACCTGCTGGTCTATCAGTCAGGCACATCTTTCTTTGTGCCCCCTCCTCACACTTATTTAAATAACCTCATAAAGGCCGACAGAACACAAGATTGAGAGATGATCTAGACAGATTCAGGAAATACTGGCTCTGCAATGCCCATGATAGGGAATTGTGGCGAATCCTGGGGAAGGTCTATGTCCAATGACGGACGTTAAAAGACTGATGACGATGATGTATTTTTGTGAAAGTGCCTGAATAGATGATAATCTGCTGGTGATAAGTCTGTTAGATATGAAGGATGATCTAAAAATTCTCAAATAAGTTGCTGCAACTTTGTTTTGGGTCAGATTGGCAGTTCAGGGTCTGGAATTGTCGTGCGACCAAATGGGCCAATGTCTGTTTACCAATGCAGGATATCAATTTGCTGATTTTGAATGCATTTCATCAACGTGCTGGCAGAATGATTCAGCTGTTATTGTTTCTCCGGGTTGCAGAAATGAATAGTGAATGATTCCTTCACAATACCGCCATAAATTAGTTTTGGTGTAATGGAGGCTTTTGGAACATGTTTCGGCTTTTCCCTCACATCTAGCAATTGTGAATATCTTTGTGATTGTTTTACAGGATCTGTTTGTGCTTGCAAGTGACAATTCTTCTAAAAAATGGTTCCCTGTTCTCGATGCCACAAGCAGGGAACAGATTGTTAAAAGGAGTACATATTGTTAGTGTTTTTTATGGGGAAGTGATTTGTTCATTTTCCCTATCTTCCAATTGAGTCAACGCCCAACAGTTGGTTTGGAAATCTGTAAATTTTGAAGAAGAGCTCGAACAGTGGTCCTTGTACCAATTTCCACAGCGTCCCTTAAATTCCCTTCAACAACTTATTGGGGGCGTTTCTTTATAAAATTTTAGCAGGGTTGAAATAAAGTTTTATGCCAAATTCATGCTTCCGCGGTAGCCTAGCAGAGTCCTAATTTTGGTGAGGGTTATTGTTGTTTTCATTGTCATTGTCTTTGTCACTGTTCATATCAGGGAAAATAAAGTCAATTCTGGAGTAGGAGTTTGATGATAAAGACCTCTTCATAAGTGATATTCTGTTTATAGAAAATGAACCGTGAAATTTCCATGAGTTTTCAAGGACAGCAAATCTCCATAAGACATTCAACAGAAGGGGAAATCAAGCAAAGAATCACTCTAGGATTGAAAACCTTCGGCAGAGCAAGCTCAACCTTCAAAAACATGAAGATCGCAATACTACTAAAAAGAAGGGTATACAATCAATGCATCCTCCCAATAGTCACCTATGGAGCTGAAACATGGAACTTAACCAAGAGACAGGCCTGCAAATTGAGAACCATGCAACGAGCACATGAAAGAATTATGCTGGGCACAGCACAGTACATCCGGAAGAAGACAGGAGTCAGGGAGAATCCATCAAAAATCTCAAATGGCAGTTGCCCAGCCATGTTGAAAGAATGGTGGACAACCGATGGACATCACGACTCACAACATGGATGCCCAGAGATCACATGCGAAACCGAGGCCGGCATTTTTTTGAAAATAGTTTCTATGATGTTTCAGACTCCCATTTTCTTGCTGATATACAATGCTGTGTTGTGATCCCTCCATGTGAGGTTGATTCGCCTTAACATCGGATAAAAATTTGTTCATTTGAATATGCGCATTAACCAACAAAATTTTTATCATCATTTTCTCGCTACAACTAAGATTTAATTGATTAATTAGGAAATCAATCAACAAGCCACTCCTACATCTATTACGACTATGGATGAAGACTGCAATTTCTGTGTGGAATCAGCGTATCCCAAGGGAGTAGTTGTAGGAGTGGACATTGAACCTGGCCCGCCCGACCAACCAGCCAAGTGCCATAAATTTTCCTCTCTTTGCTCCACTATGTCTATTTGTATGAGTGTGTGTGTGTGTGTGGGGGGGGACTCCTGCAGATAAAAACGCTAAGATCAAAATCGAGGACACAGAACTGGAGAAAGTAGATCCCTACATCTACTTAGGACAACGGATCTCAATGAGACCCTCAAAAGAAGGAGAAATCAAGCGAAGAATCACACTAGGATAGCAAACCTTTGGCAGTCCAAACTCAACCTTAAAAAACAAGAAGATCCCATTAATCCTAAAAAGGAGGGTGGATAACCAATGCATCCTTCCAATAGTCACTTATGGGGCTGAAACATGGAACCTAACCAAGAGACAGATCTGTGAATTGAGAACCATTTGACGTGCACATGAAAGGATAATGCTGGGCCCCACATGGAGAGAACACAAGACAGCACAGTACATCCGGGAAAAGACAAGAGTTAGGGACATCCATTAGAAATCTCAAACGGCAATGGGCTGGCCATGTTGCAGCAATAGTGGACAACTGATGGACATCATGACTCACGGCATCTATCCCCAGAGATCCCATGCGCAACCAAGGCCGATAGAGTTTTTAATGGAGAGACGAGCTAGACAGACTCAGAAAGTACTTGCTCCGCGATGCCCACAATAGAGAAGTGTGGCAAATCCTGGGGAAGGTGTATGTCCAACGATAGACGCTAATAGACTGATGATGATGATGATGATGATGATGATGACTCCACTAGGTACCTTCCAAAAATTTGTTCCTTCAAATCCTTTTTTTGAAGTCTCTATAATCATTTTGGACCAACAATGCTTAAATCTTGTGCGTTTATTTTTTTGTATTTTTGAATAATCCGTTGTGATCCTGGAGGTGGCTGCGGTGACTCATTCATGCAAGGTGCGGACACGACTGATGGATCGAGAAATAAATAAAAACAAATTATTTTAAATGTATTTATTCAGAAGAGAGGAATGAACCCTCGCATATTTATAACGACTTTTCGTTGGTTTGTGAAACATGTGGTAAGAGAGCCAATTACGGATAACTTGGTCGTGATTTCAAGTCGATGCAAGGGAACCTGCGTCGTTGTATATGCAATCTTTAACAGCATTTGTTAATCTATTAAAACTATTTTTTCCAATTGATTTTCCAGTTAATCCACGTTAAATCGTCCAAAACAAAAATAAATAATCCCTGCATAGAAAAAATAAAGTAAGAAATATCTTTACTAATGTATTCATGAATCAAAATGAAATAAGCCCTTACGTATTTGCAACATACATTTCCGTCGATAAGATTTGTCAGTTTGGCTCAGTTGGCAAGTGAGCCTCCAGCTGATCATTTGATCCTGGTTTCAAATCATGTTAGGGAAATGATAATTTTACATATGCGTTCGGTTTAACGTGACGGAACAGACAAACAGTGATTTTTGCTGAGGACTGTTTTTTGGTAATAGGATATAATTACAGTTGCAGGGAGGGTGAGCTGCAAAATAAAATTCTTTAATTAGTTTTCCTTGAAAACACGAAGGGATTTTCATAAGAGATACAAACCCCACGGGGGAAAAAGAATGTCTGCTGGAGCAAATGTGTGTATACATTTTCCTGCAACGACATTGAGAGAGTTTACATGTATTCGTATATACGTTCGTTAACAGGAATTACAGACGTGTGCATGTGGGAATATATACAAATGTGTTTGCATATGTGTATGAAGACGTGCTGAATCTGGGGTGTGTGCGAATATGTATGGGTGAACCTCGATAAGCAACGGTCAGGCGTCAGTCTCAGAACGATAAACAGATAAGTCAGACTGGTGGTCAAAGAAACCCCGTAGCGTTTCTTCGATAACAGCCGACCGCTAAAAAATCTATTAATGCTGGCCGTAGAGGATTCGGGCTCTGTAGGCATGAGAAAGGAAGAACTAATGAATGAAAAGGGAAAAGAATGTGAGAATTTTAACGGAAATAACAGAGACGTACATCAAGCTTTGTGGCTCGGGAAACAGAAGAAAAGCAGAAAGATGAAGAAGGAAAAGGCGGAGACTGGCGTATATCCAAGCAGACTTGAAACGGGAATATACAATCAATCGAAAACTCAAAGCTGGAGAAAGAAAACCACTGAATCTACCTAGAACAACAAATCTCCATGAAATCCTCAAAAGAAGAAGAAACCAAGCGAAGAATCACATTAGGTCGGCAAGTTTTCGGTAGAGTGCGGTCGACTTCCAAGAGAAGGGTATACAACCAATGCACCCTCCCGATAATCAGCTATGGAGCTGAAACGTGGAACCTTACTAAAAGATCATCAGGAATATCATAGAGTCCATAAGAAAACTCAAATGGCAATGGGCCGGTTATGTTGAAAGAATGACCGACAGCCGATGGACATCACGACTCACTACATGGATCCCCAAAAATAACACACGGAACCGAAGTCGGCAGAATATAAGAAGGCGAGACGAACTAAATAAGTTCAGAAAGTACTCCATGAGGCCCATTAAAGAGAGTTCTGGCGAACCCAGGGGAAGGTCTATGTCCAACGACTGACGTTGAAAGACTGATGATGATGATGATGATGATGATGATGATGATGATGATGATGATCAAGAGAGAACGTGAATGAGATGAAAACGTACGAGAAAACAGGTTGATTACTAGAGAAATAATAATAATAATAAAAAGAAAAAAAAAAGGGAAAAATACCAGGACCTAGCAAGAGAGTTAAGGAAGATGTGGAACATGAAAACCAGGGTAGTACCGGTCATAGTGTGCGCACTAGGAACTGTCCCTAAAACGCCGAGGGTGAGACTGGAAGAGATCGGGATTAGGGGAAGGATAGAGACCGTACAGACCACAGCACTACTAGGAACTGCACGGATACTGAGGAAGGTGCTAGAGATATAAGTACTGCAGCGAATTGTAGCTCTGTCATGATATGCGAAAGAGAGAGGAGACGTTAGCTGAAGACCTGAGGAGACTTATTGTCACTCAGCCTTCAGTGATAACCACTGGGCAACCGGTGTGAAACTGTAAATCGTAGAATTACTGCGACCTATGAGTACTAGGAGAGCAGGGCTGGAGACTTGAGGAGACTTGCTGTCACTCAAACTCCAGCGGTTACCACCAGGCAACTGGTGTGAGATTGCAAATAATAATAATAATAATAATAATAATGATGATGATGATGATGATGGAATAACCAATGGCTTGCTTCAACACATTCGCTGAAAATTACGATAATATCCAATGCAATGAATTATCGTCCATGAAGAGACATTATATAACAACAAGAATAAGTGTTGTATAATCATGCACACGTGTACATGCATTGCACACAAGCCTGACTCTCAGACCATAGATGCGCCAGTTTTTTTTTCCTTGTGTGAAGATCTAGCAAGGTAGGTGAGGCAAACTTCATTTACAAGTTTACATCTGAGATTGAATCAAAAACACGTCTAGAAAACATCTGAATTCACCTATACGTCTGCATACACCTAAAGTTTAGGAAATATATTACGTTATATGTAAAAATTTAACTAAACATGACGTTAATCTCCGTCGCTGGCATTAGTGAAGATGAAAACGTCTTCAATGTCTGGTATCCATCTTTGTATTCCGCTTTAATTCCGATTTCATCAGTCTTTTATCGTCTGTTGTCTTTCATTCTTGCTGTTTCCTGTAGATTCTATGATGTTTCGGACTCCTGTTTTCTTCCTGAATAACTGTGCTGTCTTGTGATCTCTCCAAGTGAAGTTGAGCATTTATTTAATCACTGTCCCACCACAGCAATATGTGACACAAGGTCGGGCTTAACGTGGGAAGAAACAGAAGCAACCCTTCCAAAAATGGTTCAAGTCGACGCGGCTACCGTTGAAAAGCGCATCGTAATGGCTAGACAACGTCCTCCACGAAAGCGTCCACTAGGGGACCTGCTCCTTTAAGTGCAATGGAGCAGTGCTGCCCCGGGGAAACAGAGACCCCGCAGCTGGGCCGAGTAATAATGGGAGAGCCGAAGGACGAGTCCAAAGGCCTCCCGATGCGCGTAGCAAACGTAGCCTCACATTGATCCCGAAGGAAATGCCAGAAAAAGGTGGGGGTGTGCATTCTTCTCTTATGTGCTCGTTGCATGCTTCTCAGTTTGTAGGTCTGTCTCTTGGTTGGGTTCCATGATGCAGCTCCATAAATGACTATCGGGAGAATGCTTTGGTTGTGTACTCTTTGTCTATTACAAAGGTACAACCTGACTGTTTCACTATTGAGGGTCATATCTCTCCTCTACCTATCTACAGAAAGGAGGAACGAATGGGAGGAAGAGTGGAAGAGAGGAGTATAGATGGTTTTTTTCCCGATTTAGTTACGTTGCATGCTGGGATACTAATGTATTGACTACAAACTGACAGACCCTGGTCCCTATTTATAGCCTGTTTCCTATTTTGGTAACGTTCATTACTCGTGATTCTTCGGAAACGAATGATTGATATTAGAGTATTCGGAAAGAAATTACCTTGTTCCATGCTCGGAAAGTTAATATGTATTTTCCAAAAATGAGATAAAAACAATTACCCGTAAGGTTTAATTAGATACTATAACCGTCATTATCAATGATAGAAACTGAACGGGAAGGCACATTTTCGATTCTTTTTCAAGAAAATTCTGCGTTTTCCTGAAAAAGTTTGGGGGTCCTTTTCAAACTTCCCCTTTCGCAGCGAATATGTCACCATCCGGAAAAAGACAGGACATCATAGAATCCATTAGAAATCTCACATGGAAGTGGGCTGGCCATGTTGCAAGAATGGCGGATAGTCGATGGACATCTCGACTCACAACATGGATTCCTAAAAATCACTTGCAATTGAGGCCAGCAGAATATTAGATGGAAAGACGAGCAAGATGAATTTAGACAGTACTGGCTTCGCGACGCCCACGATAGAGAAGTGTGGTGAATCTCAGGGAAGGTCTGTGTCTAACAACGGACGTTAAAAGACTGATGATGATGATGTTTCCCCCTGAAATCTCTATTCTTTATGGGGTTAAACTTGACTATATACTAATAAACAACACACTGTCGGATAGAAAAGATGATGGACTAAACCCAGACGTCGTTTCGTACCAGTTAATCCTGGCTTTGCCTTGGTTGGTTGGCTTATAATTTATAGCGGTGATATAGGTAATTACCTTTTGAAGACAAAAACATACAATCACTTTCTGAACACCCTAATGGATAGAAAATAAGTCTGGTTAGTCACTCAGTAGAAACTGTTATGCCTTCCAGCTGCATGCCATGTTTAAGTTGGAAACAAAAACAAAACAAGCGGAACAATTTAGCATAAAGTTGCATGGCAAATCGAAATCATCACTAAAACTTACTAAGGCGGGAATTAAAAAAAAATAAATGAGGAAAACGCCTTTTCTATTTATAATAAAGAGTGAATGTTTAAGTTTCCAGACGCACGACACATACGAATATAGACGGACAGACCCATTTGAAAACTGAAGAAATCAATGTTTATGTTGACAGTTTCTGATAACAAAGAATACCGAATGTGAGTTACGTCCCTTGCTGAGTGTTGTCAATTTAGTCTTTTTTCTAAATTCAGATCTTTTTGTTCGAATTTTAGATGGTTTTTGATAAAACTTTCCCGATAAATCAAACAATATTCTAATAAAATGAACGTTGAAGAATAAAGTCACCTTCAATTCATTTATAATATGTAATATATTTCCTTGGTTATATATATATATATATATATATGAATATATATATACATATATATATATATATATATAAATATACATATATATATATATATAAATATATATATATATATATATATAAATATATATATATATACATATATATATATATATAAATATATATATATATATATAAATATATATATATATATATATATATATACATATATATATATATAAATATACATATATATATATATATATATATATATATATATATATATATAATTTGAACAATAGAGAGTGAGATAGGCTCAGGAGTGAAAGTGTATGGAAGTTAGGTTTATTAATCGGTAAATATTTTTATTGTTGGTCTAAACTTGTTTCAGAAAGTATTCTCGTGTGTGTGTGTGTGCCATTCAATGGTAATAAGTTTGCTGCAGAACATAAATCCACCATCCACTTTCCTTTGTGAGCAAAATGTGGGATCCTATCTCCTAAGATCATCCAGTTGTGTGAGACTAAGTTCAGTCTTTGATGAACTCTGTGGTGTTAGTAGCAGTAGTAGGTCTTTGAGAGGACATACAGAGTCAGGGTAGAAAGGAAGTGCTTTAGTTTTGGATTGTGTGGGTAGGTTAAGGATAGTATAGATGATGGGGTGATGGGGTCAAGGAACTTGATAGGTATTAACCTTACAGGTCATTGAAAATATGCTGGCTCTGATTTGTTCAAGTGGGATGCCTTATCAAGGTGCGTATATATATATATATATATATATATATATATATATATATATATATATATATATACGTGTGTGTGAGTGTGAAGAATCAAGATGTTTGTTTGTGTGTTCACTTATTTTTGGACACAATTTTAGATTTAAACACGGAAATTAACTCGGTCACATTGACCTTGCTAGATCTTCATTCGTACATAAACGAGGATAAATTAATTCCGTGGTAGTCGTAGCAGAAGGAGAAGGAAGAAGAAGAGCATGTAATCTTTCTTTGGGTCAATTGATTCTCATACTTGTAAAATATTGCAATACAGTGATATTCTTCAAGTATTATTTTCAATAAAAATCTTAAATGGCAATCTTTCAGCCATACAAAATGCAGACCACGTATATTCTATCATGACATCATAAGAGCTGTTAAAAATAATGATAGGAGGGCAGTTCTCTTGATGACGTCACATCTTTCTTTCTTCCTTCCTTCCACTTTCGATTGATGTAGTCGGGACCGACTGGAAGAACAACAGAACGACCAAAAAGCGTGTTATTGAGATGTGTAGACATATCTAAAAATCTATCGTCTTAGTTTTGGCAACGTCCATTACAAAAAAAAAAACATTTTTTTTTTCCTTCGGAGATTCGAGAAGCAGTCGGTTATTGTTGATTCTTTGGAATAACAAAGGGATGCTTTTTGGAGAGAAACATCCGTGATAAACGTTATAGAAATATTGAAAGAAAATAAAATCAATCAGAAAAATTGAAGGATATATGGAAAGAAAAGACGGAAAAAAAAGGAAGGGAGAAAGCAAAATGAAAAGAATGAGAACTGAAAGAGAAAAAAAAAATTGGAAATATTAATTGAACATAAAAAAGAAAGAAAAATCAGATGAATGAATAAATAAATGAATGAAAAATTGAAGATAAAATACAACGAATCAAAGATGAAAGACAAAAAGCCAGAAAAAATATATTAAGAGAAAGTCGTGAAAAAAATAGAGACCAAAACAGACAAACAAGTCTGGTTAGTTACTCAATAGAAACTGTCACGTAACCAATGATTCCGGCATTATGCCTTTTGGGGGTGATCAATTAAAACATTAGGGAAAGGGGATGAACAATGGATAAGTTACTTCTCTCACCTTTTGTTAGATAACTAAGAAGTCTGAATTTTCAAAAAGCAAGCATGAAGGCTACCAGACATAAACTATGGAGCCAATTTAGCATAGAGTCACATTGTAAATTGGACCTTTCTAAAAACCTAGGGCAGGGGGGCAAAAAGCAAGAAATACCATTTTTTTTCGAGACATAATAAGGAATGAATGTTTTAATTGTTAGCCCTATAGCTCCATTGGTGAAGGCTGTACACTTGATTCATACATACATAGCTCGGCAGCCATCTAAACATAGATTGGGGGGAGGGCACCACAAGGCATATTTCCGGTCGGGGGCAAATGGATACATTTAGAATATATCGTATAAACCGTTTTGTTTCCAGCGAATTGTAATGCCATACATAAAGTTGGGGTTACATAAAACAACTGTTCTGCACCATAAATCACTATTGACAATAATATTCCAACTGTCAAAGCCATTCGCCCTAAGTGAGAATGACTGATCCAGGGAAGGGAAACGGGGGAAAATACCCAGTTAGCCTCCTGCCCCCTCAAACGGATGCCAATCAGCCCCAAAGCCTGAAGTATTATCTATGCAATTCATGTATGTACAAATATATCCTTTTTATCATATAATGCCAGTAAAAATGTAAGAGGTGATCTACCATTAATAAAGCTTTCGGGAGCCCTCTGCCTCTGTTTGGGACCCGGGTGCATTTTTTAATTGCCCCCCCCCCTTTTTGCCAAGCCTCTGTTTTTCTTTCATTTTCTTAGGGCGCCATATTTGCAAACAGCCGCTCTCGCTACTTGCTTTCTTGTCGTTACGTCTCACTTGTAGTGGGTGAACTACTATTTATAAAGCATTCTGAGTCCCCCTTCATTCGGGCCCCGGGGGCACATTTTAATGAAGTTTCCCCCGTTTCTTCTGTCAAGCCTTTGTTTGTCTTTCATTTTTTTTCTTCTTTGGACGCCATATTTGCCAACAACTACACCCATGACATCTACGCCTTCTACTTTCTCACTTTGTCCGTCAACCAGCTTCCAATCTTTTCACTGAAAACTCCTACTAATAAACCGATGTTGCGCCCAGTCAAGGTCACCGTGACATAAGACAACGCCGATTATTACCAAACGCACCGTGTTTTTCTCCCTCCATTAAGTTTCTACAAAATCGATGGGTTTAACGTCTCCTTTCGCCTCCATTGAGACGGGCGAATCTTTCGCTTGAGCAGACGAATGCCCCAGCACCATTAGCTGATTTTACCCATCATGCATTGGAAATGTTCGCGATCCGGCAAATCTAATGAGGGCTGGGAATAGCATTTACCATCTTCTATTCTCTGTGCCTGCATATGTGTATGTGTGTGTGTGTTTGTGTGTGTAAGAG
Source organism: Thysanoteuthis rhombus (assembly GCA_963457665.1). Classification (NCBI taxonomy): domain Eukaryota; kingdom Metazoa; phylum Mollusca; class Cephalopoda; order Oegopsida; family Thysanoteuthidae; genus Thysanoteuthis; species Thysanoteuthis major. The sequence continues at coordinate 52,542,439 of OY735224.1, forward strand.
AGAGAGAGAGAGAGAGAGAGAGAGAGAGAGAGAGAGAGAGAGAGAGAGAGAGAGAGAGGAAAGAAGAGTAAGAGCGAGTGGCAGAGAGAGAAAGAGAGAGACAGACAGACAGACAGAGACAGAGACAGAGAGACAGAGAGATAGAGAAACAGTGGTAGGCGGAAGGAAGAGAGGGAGGAAGAGACAGTGGGAAGGGGAGAGATGTAGAGACAGAGAGATGCAGAGACAGAGAGACAGAATGATGGATGGAGAGAGAGAGGGACAGAGATAGAGCAAAAGCACTTAAAAAGAAGAAGAAGAGGCAGAGAGAGAGAGAGAGAGAGAGAGAGAGAGAGAGAGAGAGAGAAGTGAGAGGGATCAACGAAGGGACGGACAGGGGGGAGGGAGAGAAACAGAGAAATAGTGGTACGCGAAAAGAAGAGAGGGAGGGAGAGACAGCGAGACCGGGAGACAGAGAGAGAGAGAGAGAGAGAGGCAGACAGATAGAAAAAGAAGAGAGAGCAAAAGCAGTAAAAAAGGAAAAGAAAAAAAGAAGCAGATAGATAGATAGATAGATAGAGAGAGAGATTGGAGAAGAGTTCATGTAATAACATAAAGACCGAGCAAAATTTGTCCAATGAAAGGGTTGTTTTAGGGGCAATAACGGTCTCTCCCTTATATAGGTACACGTACAGGTCAATATATCGCAAGCAGTTTGTTCGCTTCGGTTCATCTATGAAGCCCAGTCTGTTTATATATATATATATATATAGACTTTGCAGTTGAAAGAGGGATTTTGAAGTTTGGGATTTGAAGAAATCAGACGTTTTTTTAGAATCTCACCCCCCCCACCAAACAAACCAAAAAACAAGAAACATTCCAATGAAAATGTTGAGAGCGTAGCTCAGAGTTTGATTCAATTGTAGCTATTTGAAGTCTGGAATTCAAATTTTTCGAATATATATATATATATATATATATATATATATATATATATATATATATGTATAATAAATTAAGGCCATGACTTTCGTTGCATATTGCAAAAGTATATACATATTCTAATATATATATATATATATATATATATATATATATATAATAATTCAGCTCTTATAGGTCTTCTTAATCACTTAATAGAAATCGTCACACACACACACATATATACATCTATATATATATATATATATATATATATATATATATATATATATATATATATATATATATGTATACATACATATTGACTTAAAGCCTGGAGAGGGATAGGCTTTGCCAGGCTTCATCTGCCCTAGACACACCACTTGAGGATGACAATCGCTCGTATCCCGGTATGGACAGGCGTGAAATGGAGCAACGCCCTTAGAGAGTCTCGGGGCAGAGAAAGATGGTTGCCAAGTCAATAATGGCGCCTCCACGGTCGGCCAGACTGAGAGATTAAATAAGCTGAACCAGTGACGAGTTACGACGAGTAATTGACAACAGAAGTCGAGACGGAAGTCAGCATTTCGAATCAGCCGATATCTCACGGGAACGAACGCTGCAGTCGTCTGTATGCTGGTTAGTTTGTAAAGTCGGGAATAACTGTACTTTTAGTACCGATTTAGGTTTCTTTCCAAAAACAAAACAACGAACGCTTTGTTTAGACCAGGTATTATTCCCAAAGAGGATGCTACCAACTCTTCGTGAGCGTTGGAAGACTTAGAGGGCACTAGAAAAGGGCCACAGGAGGTAGGGGAGCGTTTGAAGACAAGGCGTGGTTAGAGGGTACGAGAGGCAAAGGATACCAACCTTTTGCTCCAACCTCACGTGATTTTAAATTGTTTTGCTATATATATATTTGGTTTGAAAGTAAATGCGTAAATAAAATTAAATTTCTTAGAGGCGTCCTCGCTTCTTTATCAAAGGCCGTGTCCGTCTGTCGGTTGGTAGGTCTGCCCCTATATTTTTTTTCTCAGCTGTTTCAGGTCAGATTTACTTTTACTTGGTCGGAATGTGTTCTTTGGTGAGATGCTTCTTATCTTGCGAAATCTCCCTGCCAGGGTCACGTGATCGGTCTATAATAGTGTTTGAACTTTAGGGTTTCAAAATCGATTTTCTCAACAGTTTCAAGTCAGATTTACTTGAAACTCAGTAGAAAGGAAGTTGTTCGTAACGATGAGATGCTTTGGACCTAATTTTATTTTTCTCTCTGGGTCACGTGATCTGACAATAATGGCGTTTAAACCTTACAGTGGACGTCTCATTAAACTTTCACTTCCCACTTTAATTACCTTCTAACTTTCAATGAATCATTCTTTACTAATCTTTACGGGGTGGGGTACTAATGGAATATAAATGATTCAAAAGGTGGGTGTTAATCTGAAAAGGTGTGGGGAAACCCTGGCTTAAACTGCCGAGTCATTTGTTTTCTAACAGATTCATTACCGACTTTACTGATGTAGGAAGGAACCCCCCACAAAAAAATCAAAACAAAGTTAGTTGCAGATGGTGTAACTGTTAACTGTGCAGTTAATGGAATCGGTGAGTCGAGACTGTTTGCGTTCACTTTGCAATAATGCTCGTGGGAAAAGCATGAATCCATCTCTTCTCCTCCCCAGATGTGAGTAAAATGGTAAGGCTTTTTATATAAACGATGGCTTGTTAATTTTCTAATCGCAGTAAGTCAAGGATATTAGGATTAAGGTACGTCTGTTTTTACTCACAGTGTTTGTTTTTCAGTAATGGCGTCATTTTTGTGTCGTCAGACGTTTCTGTAGATGAGAAAGACACTGTAGTTGTTTTATTAACTCACATTCTATGCATAACGAGTCGAATATCGTTTTAGGGGTCATAGTTTAAAATTCACGAACAAGAAATGGTCGAAAGCTTTTACTCGTTTACTTTTCAAGGGCTTCTCCTTTGGTCATTGACAGAATGTCAGATCTCAATCATGAAGAAAGACCAAATAAACTAGGCCATATTGTCGAAGCGTGGAATGAGAGGAAATTTGATAAAGGCTTTTAAAATTTTAAATAGATTTAACAACTACAAATTTATTTTTAATCACTCCGACCGATATAATTTGATATGTAGACCGGAAAAAACTGTCAAACCTTGGTTTTGTTCAGCGAAAGACTAGTAAATAACTGGAATAAGTTACTAGAATATTTTCGAAATAGAAAAAGTGTCTCTATTTGAAAATGAGTTTGATCAATTTCGCCGTCATGCCATTAAATTCAAGGGACAATTCTGGAAACATTCAAATGAAATTTCCAAGAAGATATTAGTCAGTTGAATTCTATATTTTTAGTAGAATAATGTTAAAGAATTATATCATTTGAGGTGATCAGTGAGACATTATATTCAATAGACTGACAAATAAATGTTGTCATGGCTATATAAGTATAAATAAGCTATTAAAGTATCTTTAGAGGGCTGTTAGTCTTAATTTGAGCATTCAGAATTTGCTTTGTAAGCTCAGTGAACAGGAACGCCAACTAGCACTTGACCACGGTCAGACAGGAAATGGACAGGTTGATGTCATCCGGTAATCACGTGTGTTACCAAGTGTGATCAGTTGACTTCATTCCAGACAACTGGCCGCGGTACCAATCCGTGAGTCTCCACGCTTCTGTGATCCAGTTGCCACTGACCGTAATGACAATCAGTAGATTTGAATCTAGGCCCTGTGCCATCGCCTGGCAACTGAAACCCGTGCCCAAACACATCTGGGAGCAGACAGTGCGTGATTGGCTTCACCGTTCGCGACCGCATGGTAGACGATTGTTGCGTGTGACGTCCATAACGGACAGACATCCCCAAGCCCGTCCGCAGTCACCCACGGAAATGCAACGTGGACATCGCAAATATGGTCGACAGTCGTGAGTGTTGAATCACTCAGTTCCAAAATGATTGTCGTCAATGGATATAGAGACGCTGATGTGAGCGTTATGCGTCTTCGTCGTCAGCAGCAGCAGCAGCAGCAGCAGCAACAGTCTTTTAGCGTTCATTGTTGGAATAGACCTTCCCGAAAATTCGCCAGATCACTCTATAATGGGCGTCGCTGAGCTAAAACTTTCTGAACCAGTCTAGTTCTTCGCACCATCTTATATTCTGCAACTCAGTGTTTCGCATGTGATTTGTGTGATCCACTGTTCAACAGTTGTCCAACATTCTCGCAACATGACCAGTCCATTGCCATTTGAGTTTTCTGATGGTTTATATGTTGTCTCGGACTCCTGTTTTCCCCCGAATATATATATCTTATAATCTCTTCGTGTGATGTTGAGTATGTTTTTCCATAAAACAAATTTAGAAAAATAGTGGCTCTGTGACGCCCATGATAGAGAATTGTGGCGAATTCTGTGTAAGTTCTATGTCCAATGACGGACGTTTAAAGACTGATGATGATGATGTCCCTGAATTCCTTGTTCACTTTTAAGCGATGATAACGAGAGATGTACAAAATATGAATAGCACCCGATAACTAATACAGATTTGAATGCACGCCTTCTCGAGCGCACATTCAAATCTAATGTCAATGGTGAATATCATCTTGCAATTGTGGCAGCATTTCCAAATCCCTAAACTACAAAGGTCAAATATCACGAGAATCATTATCTTTCAGCAAGATGGGGGAGCCCTCATTATGCTTTGAATGTGCAACAATGCTCAAATGATTTCTTCCCGGAGAAGTAGATAGGTAAAGGACGGTCCAATAGCTTGGCCAACTCGTTCGACTGATTTTAATCAACTAAATTTTTTCTTTTGGGATCCGTATTTACTTGCTTCCCCACGAGAGTAAGATGAGACTCGAGGTCGTTTTTAATCTAGGGTCCTTTTACGGAAAAGCTAAAAAAAATAGCTGTAGTCCTCGCAACTAGTGTTGCAAGGGCGCCAGGGCAAGCCCGACCCATCCTTTTTAGTGCGATGGGACGGTGAAGTCCCGGGGCTTACTGATCCCCCGATACTAGGCAGAGTTAATCCAGGGGCCACAGGACGAATCCGAGGCCTCTTGAGCTTACCGATACCGAGCCTCAGTTAATCATCATCGGCCACGTCATTGCACCGGTGCAAAGTTACCAAAGGGTGTACTGCTCGCAGATACTACACTCTGATCTTATGGGGTCACGTCAAACCACTTGTCAACTCATTAGAACTAAATTCTGGAGGCCAAGATTACAACTACAATTCAAACAATCACCAAAAAGAAACTGAATAATGTTTCCAGATGTATAGTGAATGATGGCTATTATGATGAAGATTGAGGATAAAACTCCAGTGTGACAAAAACTTCAAAACTAAAGCTTTCATAAGCTCTATGTTAAATAGTTCTTATTAATTCATGTGTTGAATAATACATTCTTTTAAAGCGTACAAGGATATTCGGGACACCCTGTATATTTATGTATTTGTTTTTTTCTTTTCGGCGAATTGATTGTATGGTTGTCCTGTCCAGTTTCTATAATAACCTAAAACTTATAATTGATTGGTCCATGTGTACTAGAATAACATAGCTAATAAGACAGTAAAAAGATTTTAATAAAACATGATAGTTTGTTGTGACGTAACAATGAAGATTACTCTATGGAATATGTCAAGACTTTATATCTGGTCACACATTAAAACTGCTCTAGTGGAATTTCTCTGAATTTTTGAGATGATGTATCATTATTATTTCTATCATTATTCGGACTATCCTCATCTTGGTTGTTTTTCATACAACGTTTCGGCCGTTGTACTCTAATACTAAGAGGGGAGTGCGGTCTATATACTCCTGTCGGTTAAATCTAGGGTTCGGTTTGTTACTTCCTCACACCTACCAGATGATGCCTGATGAAGGCCGTAGAGTACAACAGCCGGAACACTTGAGTAGAGTCGAGACTCGGGAAAAATCCCTCAAATTTAAGATACTTTAATGATCAAAAGAAAAAAAAATTACCTAATAAAACAGCTTTAGGCTCTTTAGTGCTGATCCATATATAAATAACAGTCATTTTTGACGGGTATTTGCTTGTCACGAATAAAGGTTACAAACAAGTATTTCATTCAAAATCGTTTTACATGAAAATCGTGACAAGCTGCTCCGAATACCGTAGAGTTCGGCCTCCCCGTAACATGCACCTTTGGGACGGGCACTGCACCAGTGCAACAACATTTGAGAACCACTGTTCCACACACAGAATATTACAATCCCATTTATTACTCTGGAAGTTAGTCAATCATAAACCGCCAATGTCTGAGACGTCACCCACGGAATTCCCAACCAAGATTCAGGTAATCAATTCTCGTCAGCAGTCAATCCCCAGAAATAGTGTGTGGCACTCCTACTATCAGTTATAAGCAGCAAATCTCCACAGGTAGTGGGTTGAATTCCCAGCCATTAATCTGGAAGTTAATTAACATCGAGCAGCCAATTTCCACACGTAGTCATCATCATCATCATCAGTCTTTTAGCGTCCGTCGTTGGACATAGACCTTCCCCAGGATTTGCCACACTTCTCTATCATGGGCGTCACGGAGCCAGTACTTCCTGAACTTGTCTAGTTCATCTCTCCATCTAATATTTTGCCGGCCTCGGTTGCGCATATGGTCTCGGGGAATCCATATCGTGAGTCGTGATGTCCATCGATTGTCAGCCATTCTTGCAACATGGCCAGCCCACCGCCATTTGAGATTTTTTTATGGATTCTATGATGTCTCTCACTCTTGTCTTTTCCCGGATGTACTGTGCTGTTTTGTGGTCTCTCCATGTGAGGCCCAGCATTATTCTTTCATGTGCACGTTGCATGGTTCTCAGCTTACGGGTCTGTTTCTTGGTTAAGTTCCATATGTTTCCACACGTAGTATGCGGCAATAAAAAACAACACCCTGATACAGTAATAGTGCGCCTCTTCTAATCTTTTTTTTATATTAGGGTGGGTTTTGAAGCAGTACTGTTAAGGTATTACTGTACAAATTAATGTAACTATTAGGTGTAAAGAATCACATTAAATCATAATAAGACCAGGGCTTTACTATGATTTAATGTGAGAATAAAATCAAGGTCTTATTATGATGTAACGTGATTCAATTCAGTTCTGATCAATGAAAGTTTTGATGTAATATGATTAAAAACAAACATTGAATTATACATTAAATCGAAAACGCAAAATAAACACACACACACATACACACCACGAACACACGCATGTGTGTACGTGGTAGCTATGCATATGTGTATATGTGTGGCGTGTATTCGTAAGCGTGTGAACGTACAGAAATTAGTATGTGTTATGCTTGTGTGCAGTATACGTGTTTGTACGCACTCAAGTAACGTGTATGAATGCTATGTGTGTTTGTGTGTGTGTGTGTTTTTTGTGTGTGTACGTATGTGTGTTCATGTCTGTAAGCACGTATGTATGGGTTAGTATACCATTTCCGAACACGTGGTATCATCCCTGTCAAAACCCAGTCCAGTGAACATCATCAGTCTCCAATGAATTCAGTGTTGCCAATTTAGCTCTTTTCACGCTAAATTCAGCGCATTTCTCGCTTTGGGAGCGCAAAAATTCATCATTTTTGCTATTTTACGCCCATTTTTTTCAGCTACCTTAGCCGATTTCTGGCTCTTTTCTAGCTGTTTTAAGACAAATATGACCATTCTAGCTTGTAAAATGGCCATAGAATGGCTAACCAGTATTTTCAACGCGATATGGCGTTTCTTGGTGCTTTTAGATCAATAGTATTTGGCTATTTAAACGAATATAGCCATTTTCGCCAATGAAAATGGCCACAAAATAGCTAGCCATGTATGTTGAATATGCGTGTCAAGACAAATATGGCCATTCTGGCTATTAGAGCGGCCATAAAATGTGCTAACCATTATTTTCAACGTGATATGGCGTATTTTTTTTCGCTTTTAAATCAATATTTTTGGGTATTTAAACGAATGTAGCCATTTTATGGCAATTTAAATAGCTATAAAATGGCAAGCCTTGTACGTTGAAATAGTGCGTTTTAGCGTTCTTTGACGTTTTTCGAGTTTATTAGAAATCGTCACACATCGGACGACTTGCGTTTCTTCAGTTTCCAAGGGATTCTGGCTAGCTACCTATCTATGTGTAACGCGTGCAGGTCGTACCACTAGAACAAAAGGACTGAACCTTTAATTATTCAGTCCTTTCCATGACAACAAAAAACGTGTTTGTCAACCTCCCTCCCATGTTTTTAGCAGAATATCACAATATAAGTTTATGCTAAATTGGCCTCTTGTTTTTAAGAAATTGTACTCTTCAAGTAATTCATCTATTTTTGAAAATTCTTTTTTGTTTTTTTGAGGGGTTTCAATTTGAAATGTAAGTTTATGCTAAATTGGTCCCTAAGTCTGTATCCGGCAGCATTCACGCTCGTTTTGTTTCTTAATTCGGGCATTTTTAGGGATCTCTGTCCCTCTCTCTCGAAAAAAAGGCCCCCCCCCCAAAAAAAAACGCGGGAGGAGTGAAATATCCATTTATCGTCCATTTTCCCATTTTTTAATTGATCATCCCCACCAAAGCATGCTGCCAAAAGAGAGTGATCACGTGGCAGTTTCTATTGAGTGAGTAACCAGACCTATCTAGTTGTTAGTTGAAATTCAGCAGCCAATATCCATAAGCAGTACTCGCCAATCCAAGCCTGCGGCACGATTTTCTATAGAGAAAGGCTTCATCGAAAATGAAAAACAAACACACACACACACACACACACACATGCACAAACGCACACACATACGCCACAAACATACACAAATATACTTATGTGCTATATGTGCATGTGGTGTGTGTGTGTAAATCAGTTGTGCATCTTGGGTGTTGAAGCCTTTTTGGGGCATCAAGTAGGGAAGGTGGTCCCGATTGTGTAATTAATAAAAAAATCAGTTTTTGGATTAGACAGAACGTGGAAATTCTACTTTATTCTTTTATTTCTTCTTATTTGTTCACCGTCTGAAACATTGAATGAGCGAGGGTGTGAAACTTTACGATTTTCAATCGGGACTAACTTTCCTACGTTATAACAAAAATGCTTTTACTATCCCTTGATTTTAATGACTCTAACATATAATGTGTATCCGTAGGATACATTATATCGCATACAAAATAGAGAGCACCTCATTCTATGGCCTTACTCTCCATCAAGATTTTTGCAGACATCCGGCATTAAACCCATTCTGGATGATACTTTACTTAACTCTCGGCCAACATTGGGGTAAGCATTACCTATCAAACATTTTCCGCTGATACTATATTAGATACCGTCAACCAAGACTGTCAATACTGGTTTCTTCAGTTTTGAAATAGGTCCGACTGGCTTTCCGTGTGCAAATATCTCACGCAGACAGGCCACGCTGATGGGATTAGATAGCTGAAAATTTAAACATTTACTTCTTAAAGTAGACCACTACATCTACCTAGGACAACAAATCTCCATGAGATCCTCGAAAGAAGAAAAAATCAACCGAAGAATCATTCTAAGATGGCAAGCCTTCGGCAGAGCAAGCTCAACCTTCAAAAACAAGAAGATACCATTGACCCTAAGAGAGGGGTATACAACAATGCATCCCGCCAATAGTCACCTATGGAGCTGAAACATAGAACCCAACAAGAAACTGAGTTGCAAGCTTGGAACTATGCAACGTGCACATGAAAGGCCATAAGACAGCACAGTATATCGGGAGAAAATGAAGTCTGAGACATTAGTGAATCTTTTAGAAAGCTCAAATGGCAGTGGGCTAGTCTTGTTGTAAGAATGCCGGACAACCGATGGACGTTACAACTCATGGTATGAATCCCCAGAGGTACGGAACTAAGGCCAGCAGAATACAAAATGGAGAGACGGACAAGACAAATTCAGAAAGTATCGGCTCTGCGACACCCAAAATAGAGAAATGTAGCGAATCCTGGGGAAGGTCTACGTCCAACGACGGGCGTTAAAAGACTGATGATGATGAAGTAAGGAAGGACATTTGGGCCACTTTGGCCTCTTGCCAATGACTCAACATTGTTATTCGTCCGAAGTCTGCGCCAGACATTTGTTTATTCAGGTTTGTTCTTTGTTAGCCTCCCTACTGATTCTCCCTGATAAAACTATGATAATTGTTCATTATTAGTTTGACGTTTCCCTTTATATCTCCTTTTTCATCATCATCATCATCATCATCATCATCATCATCATCATCATCATCATCATCATCATCAGTAGTCTTTCAACGGCTGTTGTTGGACATACACCTTCCCCATACACCTTCGCCGCAGTTCTCTATCGTTGCAAACGCGTTGCCATCAATAAGAAGACAGGAGTCAGGGACATCATAGAACCAAGAATAAATCTCAAATGGCAGTGGGTTGGCCATGTCACAAGAATGGCGGACAACCGATTGACATCGCGACTCACGACATGGATCCCTAGAGATCACATTTGCAACCGACACCGGTAGAGAGTTAGATGGAGAGACGAGCTAGGCAAATTTAGAAAGTACTGGCTCTGCGATGTCCACGATAGAGAAATGTGGCGAATCGTGGAGAAGGTCCATGTCTAACGATGGACGTTAAAATACTGATGATGATGATGATGATGATGATGATGATGATGCCCAGAAAAAAAAAATTGTTTTTTGTTTTTATCCCCCCTCCAATAAATAGGTTTCCACTGCAGGAATTCAAAAAGATTATTCTTTATTGACCTCTTGGTCTGAGTCCACTTCTTCAACAGACTTTCTTTTTAATGATTACTGCCCAATAGACCTCAAGAGAAGCAACGTATTCATGGATCAAACCTTTTCCGATGTCTTAATTGATGTTTCAAGTTGATCACGTGACAGTTGCTATCGAGGGTCTAATCGGAATTGTTTCAGACTCAGTCAATAATTTGGTAGTCCCTATTCACTGGTATATAATGGTTATCATCACTATTGATTTATCCGGTGAGTACGATTCATTAGTCACCCAGCAAACCAAAAAAACTTTTTTGTATGCCTCGCAAAATGACGAAGTCCATAATGGTTTGCATCTGTTTCTGCTGTTCAATACCAGAGCTTTGAGAACGAGAAAATCCTATTAGTCCTAAAACGAAGGGTATACAATCAATGCATCCTCCTGATAGTCACCTATGGAGCTGAAACATGGAACCTTACCAAGATAATAACCCTCAAACTGAGAATCATGCAACGTGTATAAGAAAGAATCATGCCCAACCTCGCATGGAGAGATCACAAGAAAGCACATCAGGGGAAAAATAGGAGTCAAAGACATCATAGATACCGTTAGAAAATTCAAAAGGCAATGGGCTAGTCATGTTGTAAGAACGGTAGATAACCGATGGACATCATAAGAACCTGGTTTCACTGAGATCACATGCGAAGCCGTGGCCGGCAGAATATAAGATTGTGAGACAAGCTAGACAAGTTCAAAAAGTGTTGGTTCTGCAACGCCCTTGATAGAGAGGTTTAGCGAATCCAGGGGAAGGAAGCGTCCAACGACGGACGATAAAAGACTGCAGAGGTCACCGCAGACCAGGGAGCCCGATAGGAATTTCATAAGTCAAAGCTGTCCTCTACCAATATACACTGCCCAGACACCTTCGTTTTTTTAGCTACCCTGTTTTCATCTGCGGTACCAAAGAAAATCTCTCTGGGCCGTCTTGGCTCCCTTGTCTCCTAAGCCCCGTTGCACCCTACTCATAGATCCTGTTGTAGCTCTTCGTGATTGATATCAATTATACAGGTTGTGCAAGTTTAAGCAGATCTTTTCTGTGAAAATGCTGCACACGCACAAGAATATTTTTAAACGCGTCCACAAATATATATCATACGCTTTCCAGTCGGTCTGCCCAAGTTAAACAACGGAAATAGGAAGGAAGGAAGGAAGGAAGGAAGGAAGGAAAGAAAGAAGAGGTGTGATGTCATAAAATGAACATTTATCCCGACCAATTTTGCCCTGACAGTTGCTAAGGATGTTTTGATAGAGTATCCAAGGTCTGCATTTTTGTATTCACAAAAAGCCAAAATTGGCCCCAAATACCAGAATGCCCCCGCCCCCCAAAACTGCCCGAAATGGTCGTTCACGATTTTTTATTGGAAATGATACTTGCAGAATATTTCCATATCGCAATATTTTACAAGTATTAGAATCGATTCACTCAAGGAAAGACTATTCGATTTCAAAAAATCTTTCTCCTTCTCCTGCCCTTGCAACTACTACCGTGGATGGTGGACGTGTCGTTGAACTTAAGGTTCTTTATTCTTTAAGTAGAATTATTCCACTCTATGTGCGTTCCGTATACGTACATTAATTGATGTAGAGATCGTAGATATGTTTGGATATTCTTACTTTTTTTTCAATCATTTCCAAGGATCTATCGATTTTCCTTGAAAAAAAAACTTGATTTCCCGCATATTTCTCGTCTGTATCTTTTTCATAGATATTTTTTTCGATTCTGAGCCGATTTTTAATTTTGGTCGATTTTGACATTGCCTGACATTATAGAAAATGAAAATTGTTTGTCTAATCAGAAAAAAAAGAGAAAAATAGATTGAGAAATATCTAGAAACATTATGGGGAATCTAGATGTCATTTTCAATGTAAAACATCTAAAACTAGGTGAAAAACATCTAATACTAGGTGAAAAACATCTAGAAACATCTAGATTCTAGAGCATCTGGATGTTATTTCCACTAGAAAGACATCTAAAATGAAGCTAAAAAACATCTAGAAACATATAGATTTTTGAAAATTCAGATGTTATTCCCACAGAAAATATCTGAAATAGGATAAAAAGCATCTACAAACATATAGATTCTGGAGCATCTACATTTTCCTACTGTAAAACATCTAAAAAAGCATCTAGAAATATCTAGATTCTGAAGCATCTAAATTATATTACCACTGGAAACATTCAAATTAGAGTTAAAAAATTCTAGAAATATGTAGATTTTCTGGAATCTAGATGTTTCTAGATTTTTTTGAAACTCCATCTTAGATGTGAAAAAACATCCACATTTGGAAGAAATCGCATCTTTGCAAAAACAAAACCTACAAACGTTTTTAGATACTCAAGTAAATCTGCAAAGTTGTAACCCCAGAAATATGACCAACACACACACATACACACATGGGTATTCAAATAGAGATGATCTGTTGCCAACTTGACTGATTGGTCGGGCAGGCCATCTGAGGGGCTGCAGTGATCCGATTCTGAAAAGGAAAAAAATAATATGCAACAAATATATGATTACGACGTATTTTGGTGGATAAGATGACGCATCAAAAAACACCTCAACAAATGAAGTCATCGTGTAGACAAGATCCCAAATCTTGCTGAACCATGAAATTCAGAGTGAAATTGGGGTCCTGTCTTATCTGAAGGCCACCCTATCTGACAGTCGCCCTCTCCACCTGAATATAAATATAGCTATATAATCGTCATCATCATCATTAATATCTTGACGTCTGTCGTTGGACATAGACCTTCCCCAGGATTCACCACATTACGCTATCATGGGCGTCACAGAGCTAGTATTTTCTGAATTCGTCTAGCTCATCTCTGTTTTTTTTTTGAAAAAAAAAAAAACCCAAAAAACAATGAGTAAGTTTAAATGAAATGTTTTTTTTTACTTCATCATCATCAGTAGTCTTTTAACACCCGTTGTTGGGCATAGACGTTCGCCAGGATTCGCCACGAATCCTTATCATGGGCGTCGTGGAGCCAGTATTTTCGAAATTTGTCTAGCTAGTCTCTTCATCTTGTATTCTGCCGGCCTTGGTTCCGCACGTGATCTCTTGGGATCCATGTCATGAGTCTCGATGTCCATCGGTTGTCTGGCATTGTTGCAACATGGCCAGCCCATTGCTATTTGAGTTTTTGAATGGATTCCATGATGTTCCTGATTACTGTCTTCTGCTGGATGTATGGTGCTGTCTTGTGGTCTCTCCATGTAAAGTTGAGCATCTCTTTATTTACTCTCCAACCAGAGCAAAATGCGACTCAATGTCAGGGCTTTACGTGGGAAAAAAGGAGCAGCCCATTATAAATAACTCCCGCCAACGCGACTTTGGTTGTCAAGCAACCGTGGTTGCTAAAGCTGGCGAACAGATACTATACTTTAATCCATGCCGAAAAGCCAGAAAAGGTGAGGTTTTGCAGAGATTTTCGAATGCGCACATTGCATACTTCCCAGTTTACGGGTCTGTCTCTTGGTTAGGTTCCATGTTTCAGCTCCATAAGTGACTATCAGGAGAATGCATTGGTTGTATATCCTTCTTTTTAGGATTAATGGAGTCGTTTTTTTTACGTAAGTTTGACGATCAAAAAGCGCTTAATTAAAAAAAAAAATGGCCAATAAACAACAAAAACGGCCTAAACACACCAAAAGGATGCTAAAAATAATCAAAAACATGCTAAAATGTTCAAATATTTAGACACGCCGGCGCTAATTCAGTGCCTGATCACACACCCAAAATTAGAAATGCATTGAATTTAGCGCAAAAGGTGCTGAATAGGCATAACTGTCGTTGACTCCTGTTCCAGGTAAGTATTATTTATCTTCCTTCCCACGATGACAGGTTTGACACAAGGTCAGTTCAACATGAGAGGCACACACATACGTGTAGAAATTTCTAAAAATAGCTCTAGTCTCCGGACTTGGAGCAAAGGTGCCGTTACAAGAATCTACACCCCCTTCTTAGTGCAACGGGGAAAGTTTGACCCCCAGGGCCCACTGATCACTCGAGACTGATCAAGCTAAAGCAAATTTTTCGAACTTTGCCGGGTAAGTATTTACAATACACCATGAGGAGTAAATGTTTGAATTTTCAGCCTTCTAGCTCCATTGGTACCACGTGATACCCCACACAAGCATATAAAAGCCATTTATACAAATTGGTATGTTTCATTTTATAATTGGTTTCATGGTTGTCCTTTTCGATGCCTTTATAACCGAGAGATTAGATTGGTCCATGTGAAATAGAATAACAACCAAGCATTAAAACAATTGAAGGGTAAAAATATGAGATTGTCTGTCTTTACATAAAAACTGACAATTAAGCTATAGAAACTCTCAAGACTTTATTTCTGCTCACGAATTAAGACAGCTTGTGTTGGGATAAGACTTGAAAAAACTTGGCTCCGTAGTACTAATCCCTGCCCCGTCATTGATAGTGCATATCTAGCCAGCCAGCCAGCCAGCCAGTCTTTCTGACAAATCACTTGAAAACGAAAGAAACTTTATTGATAGTTTTGCTTAACGATTCATAATATTTGTTAACACGCGCATACTGACTAATCTACGAAGGTGTTTCAAAAGTACTATTGTAGTCATTTCCCTACTTTGCCTCATCTAGTATACTGGCTTCAAGTTTCTGTCGTCACTTGCTAGTAAAGTACTGTAGTAGGTCATAGTACTTAGATTTTGATATTGTCGATGTGCAAAATATTCTCCAAAGCCTTTTCATCTCAAGATAAAAGCCTAAACGAAGAGAACTGATGACGTCAAAAGGTGTTGCCATGGTGACGAGGCACAGTGACATCCACGCGATGTACCTGCCTACAAATGCACTTCTCTTGATACCCCATTCCCACCCATGCAAAAAGATCCTGTTGCCATGGAAACTGATTCTGTAAAAAAAAAAAAAAAAAAGATTCCGACTTGAGCACTAAGTGGATTCAAAAGAAATCCTATCATAAACAAATGGAAACAAACCAGTAATTGGATCGGAGGGTAAATGAATTCTAGGCAGGGGCGTACCGACTAGGGTGTGAAGGGTGTGTTGCATCCCCCAATGCTCTTTCGGTCCGCAAAGTCATTCCAGCGTTGCGAAATTATCCATTTTTAAGGGGCTTGATCAAGCCTTTTTTCCCTTCGAAATTAGCCGATAAAAAATTACGATAACCAATTAAATCTGTTAAGTTCAATAGAACTGATCATTCATTTTATTTTTTTTTTGTAAATGATTTGTTCTGGAGTCTTGGTACTCATCTAAACTATATTACGTTGGTGCAAAAATGATCGCGGTTTTTCACGATCAACTTCAAAGCAGTGCATCTCAGCTTAGAATAAAAGTTATCAATGGAAATAAGAACTTTCAGAATCTGCATATTTTGCCAACAAGAAACAAGTCGATTTAAGCGTAGAGTTCTGGTCTCCTTGGACCAATGAATTCTTAGGGTGTGTTCCGAGGTGCTGCCTGATTGTTGAAGATCTTCCCTTGCAGGACGTTGTCGAAATGCTTGCAAAAGTAATAGTCAGTTGGTGAGATTATTTTTGTACCAACGTAATATGTAAAATATATAAAATCTTAGCCTTTTCAGTCATAGCATTTCAGCTTTGTTTTTTTTTTGAGACTGTTTTAGCAATAAATAACCAGCTATACTGATTTCTTTTCTCTTTTACCCCTGACTTTGTTGGCTAATTGGAGGCTTGCATGCCCACTTAGTCGACAAATTAGAGGCCGACACGTCAACTTTGTTGGCTTAAAATCATTACATCTACACCAAAATACAGAATTTATCCATTATTCGGAAATGC
Organism: Thysanoteuthis rhombus; assembly: GCA_963457665.1. Taxonomy (NCBI): domain Eukaryota; kingdom Metazoa; phylum Mollusca; class Cephalopoda; order Oegopsida; family Thysanoteuthidae; genus Thysanoteuthis; species Thysanoteuthis major. Next base: position 52,558,937 of record OY735224.1, read on the forward strand.
AAGGCTCTTATGAGAAAAAAAAATTCATAAACGAAAATAGTGTAAAGCGAATAAGCAATTATCATTAATTTATATGGGAAAATATTTGAACGTTTCTGGACCACCCCCTGAACGTTGATAAGAGTATATTTGGTTGAGTAATCGGAGGTTGTGGTAGTAGGAGGTGCACAAGGTGCAGTGCAGGGGAGAGGGGAAGATTGCGTGCTGCCTCTATAACACTTCGCAACGAAACAAGCACTAAATGCCATTTCCACTTTTTGCTTACTTTGCTTTAGTTTTCACACAGTTTGGGAAAAATGTATAATGTATATACGTATATACGCAGTCTAGGCCAAATGATACATTCACTGTTTAATAACCGGGATCTTCTTGTGCTTCAAAGTAATATAACGCATTTATAATAAATATACACATATACATAATGAGAAGTATAATTTAATCTGACAGACTCTAACATATTTGAGATATAAACAGCGACACACACACACACACTTAATCCTTATATGTAAATAGTCCATACATGTTCCAGGATTCTTCCCATCATCAGTGGTGTGTGCTGTGTGAGTGTGTATTAAGATGTACCATGTGGAACCAGAGTCCACTGCCAGGAGCTATGCATTGTGGGTGAGTTTTGCTGTCAGGGCTGCTGGAGGCCTCCTGCTGAATGGAAGAATGTCCAGTAGGTATCAGGTCTTTGGTAATGGAATCATATATATATATATATATATATATATATATATATATATAATTCCATTATTCAATGTTTTCGCACAGCGCAAAGGAATAGTATTTACACTAAACTTACAATATATATGAATGATAAATTGTGTTATACATATTTTACATATATATTGTACATAAGAAATGGACATATTTTGCGCGACTGAATGAATTATAAATTGCCTTATATTATATAGGAACTTAGTTGGTTGATATATTACTCAATTTAAACAACGTTAATAACATAAACAATTCAAGAAAATGGGGCTGCTGCAGGAATTGATCTTGTCACTGATAGCGTTGCTGTTTCAACGCAGCGATGCTCTCACCATTGGGCTAAACAGCTGTCAGTAACGCAATGGCCACGTAACTACTTTCAACCAAATTTTGCCTTTGCATTACTGGTAGCTGTTTAGCTCAATGGTGAGAGCATCGCCACGTTGAAGCTGTTGCCCGCTAGGTTCGATTCCTGCAGCAGTCCCATTTTCTTCAATTTCTTATTATATTTACGTTGTCTAAATTGAGTGATATATTAATTGAGTTAAAATATCAATAGTGCAGCAACAGGGTTTCATTTCAAATAAGTTTCTCTGTAATATAACGCAATTTATAATTCATTCAGTCAGACCAAATATATCTATTTCTTCTCCAGTTAGAGTGGAGCTGCCAATATGATGAAGTAAGTAAAGGATTTGCTACTCAAACATGCTTATGCTTCTACCCTGTGCAGACTCCTTCAGGCGAATGATTTGATTTATTTTAGATTTTATTTAGGACATTTCTGCTTGCATACTTATAAAGGACCACAAACCGGACTTCATAAACGATTCTACCACGAAACTAATCAACCCCACCAAATCCCAGATGAGGAAAATCACCATGAAGATACCAGAAACCATAAACCACTGCATCAAACAAAAATTACTACTATACCAATGGATAGACCCCAATGGGGCCATTATCCGGTTGAGCAACATTAAGCAGAAAAAAACCCCAGAATTTGTACAGTTCTACATTATGGACTTCTGCCCTTTCTTTACATAAAAGAAGCCATGAAACTCGCGAGGAAGCCATTAAATACACCAAAATCAATAATAAGGACAGAAATAATCATACACTACAGACAGTCGGTACTGTTCAATAACTTAGAATACTTAACTGAAAAATCAATGTCTGCTGTTTTGATGTTTCTATGGGTACTCTCGATTCAGACGAAATATCGGATCTGATCGGTTTGTATTTTCTGTAAAGCCTCAACAGAAAACTAAATTGTGAAAATATAGGACTCTACCGGGATGAGAGCTCTCTAATGAGAGAAAATAGCAACTCACAAAGACGCTAAAAATAAAAAGATGCATCATAAAAGAAATAAAAAAAATTGAACTTTAAAGTTGAATTGAAGGCTGACATAATTCTTTTTCAGATGTTACGTTTGGTCTAAATAATAACACTCATAAATGACAAAAGAAAATTCTGTAATTATATGTATTAACACAAGAACTCACCCACCAAACAAAATCATCGAAAAGATCCAAAAATCTATAGAAACTTGGTTAATGCACAACTCATCAAATGGAACAATATTCAATGTTGTTAGAAATGAATATGCGAAAGCTTTAAAGGACAGCAATTTTACCGAAACTAGTTTTAGATATGATGAAAAACTGAAATTCAATAGAGTAAAACGTACCAACAACAAAAAAAGTAGGAATAGGAAAATCATCTGGTATACACCACCATTAAACCCACAAGTAAAAACTAACTTATGAAAAACATTCATCCAATTAGTAGAAAACATTCTCCCCGCAAGCAACCCACTGGGCAAAATATTTAACCAAAACAAACAAAAGATTAGCTTGTACGGATGATTTTTTAAAGTTCATAACAAAACATAACAATGAATTAATTAGAAATAATACTAATGGAGAAATCATAAATAAACCGGATTGAACAGAAATGGATGTCTTTTGCAGAACAAATGTCTCAAATCGAATATTGTATACCAAACTGAGATGTCAACCCTAGAGAAATCCTTGAAAGTTGAATATTATATAGGAGTATCAGAAACACCCTTTAAACTAAGATTAGCCAATCATATATTAACAGTTACAAACGAAAAATACACAAGCAGTACATCACTGTCGATATATTATTAGAAACTAACCAATAGCAACCTCAAACCCACAGTAAAATGGAAAATATTAAAACAAAAACACATGTGTCAGAACATTGAAACCCCATGTTACTTATGTCTAAATAAATAAATCTTCATTTTTGCCAATAGAACAAAAAAACAAAAACAAAAAGGGGACGCATTAGATAGACAAATGAAATGGTGTTAAAATACAGGCACCGCTCAAAATTTCCATCAAAAAGCATCATTCAACCCCGACTTACAGTTATACCAAAATTAACCACCATAGCTATCTTATTCCCCTCGTTCTTATTAACAATAGTAATAGCAGCATTACTCTTAACATCATTTTTGTTTTATACCACCAGTGGCTTTAAAAATCACTTAGTCATGATTATCTTAGATACTTAAAAACAGTCCAAACGTAGAATTATTAAGCTAACAACTAATGTCATGAAAAAGTGAACCCTAACACTGGGATTTAAGTAAGAATGAAATACTCTCAGAGAAGAAAAATGCCACAAAGAGCTGATGTTTTAACAACATACTGATAAGAAAAATGCGTACAGTATCCCCTGCTAAATTGTGATTTATAACTACCAGCAAGCAAGCGAAGTATCTCCTCTATGTAAAACAGAAAAAATAAACACAACAAGCAATGAACCACTCTACAAGGAAAAGACAAAAAGAAAAGGAAAAATTGTATTAATAAAATAAGAGGAAAGTTCTACAGCCTATAAAAATAGAAATCCCTTTAAACGTCTTGTATAGGAATCTAAAATAAATCAAATCGTTCGCCTGAAGAAGCCCAAACAGTACAGAAACATAAAAGTGTTTGTGGGGCTAATCCTTTACTTCATCATATATATATATATATATATATATATAATGTGTACTTTAGAGAGTGAGACAGACTCGGGAGTGAAGTTTTTGGTGGTAAGGTTTATTAATCCTTATATGTCAATAGTCCATACATGTTTCGGGATTTCTCCCATCATCAGTGGTGCGTGTTGTGTGAGTGTGGATTAAAATGTACCATGTGGAACCAGAGTCCACTGCCAGGGACTATGCATTGTGGGTAAGTTTTTTTTGTCAGGGCTACTAGAGGCCTCATGCTGAATGTAAGAATGACCAGCAGGTATTGGGATTTCGGTAAAGCAGCAGCAGTTGGTCTTGGGGAGGGCAGAGTGTGTCAAGGTAGGGGGTAGTGTTGTGAAGGTGGATTTTTTGGTATGTTTGGGATAGTGTAGAAGGAGGGGTATATATATATATATATATATATATATATAGTTGAACATATAAAAGTCACATAAATAGGAGTGAATATAGACGATGAATTCATTTCATTTTTTCTATCTTTATTCTAAAAATTATTCCTTGACTGGTTTCGACGACACAGCCATTTTCTAAGGGAAAGAATGAATGGACGGAAGTTGATAATATCAACTCTAATTCGTAGTTTTTCTTTTCCTATTTATTTTCTTTGATATCTCTTGCTTCATTTGTCTAAGTGGCTATATTCCGCATTTATCTATTGGATTTGGCCCATCCTTTTAATTACTCTGTTGTCAAGAGAGGTTGTAGTGGGGGATATGGTATGTGTTAGATTCTATACTTTGTGAGGCCATAGTGGAAGTATTTGCAAGAAGAATTTTGTACTGTATCAATAACCTTAACATTTTTTGATTCATTCGTCGGATTTATTCATAGTCAAAATTTGACGATTGAGGATTCGCATTTGAGTTTTTTCATAAATCAAGTATTAACATTGATTATAGTAGTAAATGTTTGATGGTCCAATGGATAGTTACAGCAGGGAAAATATGCGTATAAAGTGTTTATCTATATGAATGTATGCTATTTGCTGTGTTATGAGGAGTGTGATATGATATTCTCAGGATTGTTCAGTTTATTATCAAGACCGTTTGGGGAGATTGTTTTAACCTGGAAATCCATCTATCTTGATGTAATTTGAGGGTCTTTGTGGTGTCCTTAATCAAGTTGTTTTCGATTCCAACGTCTCGGGTGAAGTCATGGTTTGCTAATTTTAGGTTCTGTTTTTAAGTAATCGTCTGCTATGATCTGTTGATCTTATTCAGTATTTAGAAATGTTTAATCAATAAAAAAGGCCATTCTGATTTTCCAATGTATGGTTCAGAGCAATGATCGCATTCTAAGAGTAAGAGGTAGATCACGTTTCAACTTTTGTTATTAGAAAAATTTAGAAAAATCACACTATTCAATTTATATATTCATATATATATATATATATATATATATATATATGTGTGTGTGTGTGTGTATGTTTGTGTTTGTGTGAAATGCTTGATGGAAACTTGATTGGATACGACGTTGAAAAATTAGCTTAAAGGTTTGTGGAAAATAATTGTCAAATACTTCGGTTGAATATATTGGTAGTGAATTGAATAGGAGTTTTTTCTGTGTAATTAGTATTCTTAAATATGATATCATAAGTTCGTTTGAATGCAGTCTGAGATGGAAACCAACTTAACAGATTCAATATTCACATCGGTGAACTCTCAATAGAAGTGACAGAAACAGCGAGTCATATCTGTTTTTAAACTTACTGATCCCTCATCGTTGAATACGTTTCCAAAAACAAATGACATGTGGTACAAAATATCAATATACAATACACATTATATATCGAAAAATATAAAATAACAAACTGCATGTATGACATGAGTCATATAGTAAGACATTGGTGAAAAGAAGGTGTTGTTTAATCAACACTACTGGGGTGTTTTGTTATTATAACTGTTTTGTTTTTAAAATCAGCGGAAAGGTTACATGGTAAACAACTGATGATCCCAAACGAAAAGAAATTTATACATTGTACCATAATAATAAAGTATATTTAAAACAAGGGAAAAACACCGAAGAAAATTACATAAATTGTATTGACAGATATTGGGGAATAAGTGACTGAAGTGACATAAATTAAAGAAAGAAGCTTTTTTAATGTCTTGTTTTTAAAGCTATAAAGCTTTATATACATACATTGGAAAGTGATTTGTTTTCTGTTTATTTTTTCTAAGTTGAGTTGAGACCTTGAAATGAACTTAGAATTAGGAAACTTGAATTATTGAAAATAAATTACCTAATAGAATAGCTTTAGGCTCCCTTGTGCCGATCCTTACCAAAAACACCCATAATTTTTGACGGGTATACAGTAGTATTATATGTAATCTCGATCACGTGGATAAATGCATACTTTCTATGAGCAAGATTCGCTTTAAATGTAATGAGAAGGAAAGAAAGCAGATTTATATGAAGAGAGCTTTGAATCAATAGATCAATATTAATATACAAATGGTATCGGAGTATTGCGATCAGAAACCATCAATCAAAACTGTGAACACAGGTGTTTGCACTGTTCAGGTGGGTCTGGCTGGCTATTCATCTATCTATCTATCGTATCAACGTAGCCCCACAAATGTCCTGCCCTTGCAACCAACCAAGTGGCTCCATCTAAAAACATCTTTTTTTTTGTTCCGTTTAAAAAAAAAAGAAGCTTTTGGGATTTTTAAGATCATTTTGGACGAACATGTGCCGGTATTTTTTCTTTTTTGATAATTTCGGATAAAAGATCAATTTATTCCGAACAATTTTAGATAGTCTTTACATAATTACTTTTGGTACATGCGCAGGCTACGTTGATTCATTTATAAGAGGTGAGAATATCTATCTAGATATCTATGTGTTACGCACCGAACTGGCAATTTAAGCATTTCTCATTATGTTTGGAAATAAAAGTCTTGTTCTCTTCTAAAACATCCCATTAAGTTTTTCAGTGGGAGTGCTGGGGTCAATTTACAATGTAAGCTTATGCTAAATTTTGTGAATTCGAAACTAAGTTTCAGATTTTGGCAAACATTGCCCAACAAATTTCGAGTGAAGTCATTTACTCATCTATCATCCCCCTTTTCCAAGTTTTTTAATTGCTCTCTACCAATATTGCATGCTGCCAAAAGAGATAGATCCTGTGACAGTTTCTATTGGGTGACTAACCAGACCTTTTTAGATTGATTCATAGATTGACTCAGTGGAAAAAAATGGTAGTTTTGGTTCTAATGCAGGAGGTCATACCATCATCATCAGTCTATTATCGTCTGTGTAAGATTTACCACACCGCTCTATCATGGGCGTTGTGGAGCCAATACTTTCAGAAATTGTCTAGTTCGTCTCTCCATTTTGTATTCTGGCGGCCTCGATTCTGCATGTGATCTTTGGGGATCCATGTTATGAGTCATGGTATCTATTGGTTGTCTTCCATTCTGGCAACATGACCAGCCCATTGCCATTTGAGCTTTCTAATCGATTCCGTGATGTGTCGGACATCTCTTTTCTCCCTGATATTTTGAGCCGTCCATGTGAGGTTGAGCATGATTCTGTCATGTGCACGTTACGTTGTTTTCGTTTTAAAGGTCAGTCTCTTTGCTGGGTTCTATGTTCCAGCTCCATGGGTGACTATTGGGAGGATGCATTGCTCTTAGATGTCATGCGCACGTTGCATGGTTCTCGGAAATACATAAATAAATGCCTTCAGCAGGAAATATAAAAGCTTTAATCTTGTGTTCATCGGATATGAATTGCATGTACAGCATTTATAGATATATTTGAAGAATAACTGCATTCACTGCAAAATCCCTTGCATATATATATATAGAGAGAGAGATTTCGCTCCAGACCCTGAAGTTGGTATTTTACCCCTGCCCTACGCAGAATTGGACAGTCAGTAAGACCGAATTTGAGCAATATATTCACTTTACGCACCATTCCCCATCCCTCAGAGTGCTCGATTGCAGAGTTGGAAGAGCATTGCGTATAGCTTATAATGAATGAGTTGCCTTACTTAAAGAGTACTCAACCCTGAATATAGAAGCGTTTATACATGTACATATATATATATATATATATATATATATATATATATATATATGTATCAACCCGAATGTACGCCTGTGCAGAGATTTAATTGGCTCAGCAAAATTTGTAGGCCAAGGCAGTGAATGTTTAGGATAATTATGAATTAGAAAAATGGAATGCATCGACAGAAATATAAAAAAAGTTTTAAAATCTCATTTGATTCATATATATATATATATATATATATATATATATATATATATAACCAAGAGACGGACCCACAAACTGAGAAGCATGCAACACGTGCATGAGAGAATCATGCTCGAACTTACATGGAGAGATTACAAGACAGCACAGTATATAAGGAAGAAAACAGGAGTCTGATACATCATAGAATCTATTAGAAAACTTAAATGGCAATGGGCAGGCCACATTACGAGAATGGCAGACAACCAATGGACATAATGACTTACGACACAGATCCCCAGAGGTCACCTTTGAAAGCGAAGCCGACAGAATACAAGATGGAGAGATGAACTAGACACATTCAGAAAATACTGGCTCTGCGACGTCCAGGATAGAGAATTGTGGCAAATCCTGAGGAAGGTCCATGTCCAACGATGGACGTTAAAAGACTGCTGATGTATATCTCGTACAAAGAGGATTCTCAACACTAGATCCTCATTCTGGTATATTTTTAGCTCTACTCTAAACCACCTTGATTTTCAAAGTTGTGTGTATCGAGCACTTTATGAAATAAACCATACATCATTATATAATGTCATATTGCAACCCCAATTTGTACTCTATATGTATATTACGTAATGCAAATGTAATATTACGTAATACAAATGTGATATTACGTAATACAAATCAGGGATGCGATAAAATATGTTACAATATCCGATGTGAAATGGATTTATTCCATAATTTGCTCGATAATTCGACATAAACATCAAATAGAACCCCAAATGGCATACAAGCATACATATGCCAAAATATTGAAACCCCATACTACTTATGTCTAAAAGAAAATTTCGAAATTCTCATTTTTGCCAATAGAACAAATGAGCATGAAACAGAATTATCAAACAGAAAAAAAAATGAAGCAGCTCAGTTTTTCTTTTAACAAATATAACCCACATATAGGTATACTAAAAATAACCAACATAGATACCTCACTCCCAGAGCCTACTCAAAGAGAAATCCAATCAACATAATTATCTCAGACAAGAGGAAACAGACCAAACCCAATATAACCGAACAATCTACTAATGTCACATTACATTGGGAAATAAGTTTCAAGTGAGAATGAAATACTCTCTGAGAGGAAACATACTGCAAAAATACTGATAGACCAACCATATAATGATAACGAGAACACCCATGCCATGCGCCCTGGTTCGTGATTTATTACCACCAAAAGACTTACATCCCCATCAAATAAAACAAAAAATACAGTAGGCCAACTACCAAACAAGAACACGTATACATAGTATATCAATAGAATAAAAGAAAGATCTTATCGCTTAGAATAGAAGACCCCCCAAATGTCCCAAATAGAAATCTAAAATGAACCAGATCATTAGTCTGAAGAATATGTATTATGAAATTGATATATGAGTAGACAGAATTATTGTAAATTGAATTATATTATATTGAAACTCATATTTGAAAATGATCTCCTGTCATTTGATGGTTATTATATCACGTGGCTCAGACATCATAAATAGAATAAACCTTCGGAGAAAATGGAGCTGCAGGAATCGATCCTGTGACTGATAAGGTAGCCGCTCCAACGTAGTGTTGCTCTTACCATTGAGTGAAACAGCCGCCGGTAATGCGAAGGCCCGAATAATTGTTTTCACTCCAGATACTCATCTCGTTTATTCTCAGTCTGTATCTGCTCTATTTGTCACTTTCAACACGACAGTTATGTATTGAGAAATGGATACATATGATCCGACAGAATGATTATAAACTGCGTTATGTTATAGAGAAACTTTATTTGAAAAGATCCCCTGTCATTTCTTATTTATACATATATCAGTAAATAATGATGGTTTTATTTATGTATGGATGGACAGCAAGGAACATAAAACTGGTTTATCAGTCAAATAATTACTAATAATTCAAGTATTCTGATTAAAGTCTTTTCAAGTCTCAACTCATTCCAATCTAGATTGAAGGGTGATTGGACATAAAGCCCTAAAAAATGTTATGTAGGAAAAATCACCACTGATATCGTGGGGTATGGAAGAATTCATTGTAGGAAATCTTCCTTTTTAAAAAAAAGATATAACTTATTTCATTAAAAAATAAAGTTGTATAATATTTTATAAAAGAAAAATTGGAAAAAAGTATGTCCAAACTCTTTTAGTCTCGATTGGCCGCATATAAGAGATAACCAAGGAAAATTTAGGATAAAGAGATACTCACTCACAACAAATCACTATTCCTTTAATTCACATACTAACTGAATGACTAATTTTTCACTCAATCACTTACATGGTGTTTCTTTGACGCATTAAAATTTCAGCATAATCTTCGTTGTGATAACAACAGACAATCACATTCCATGACACTACAATTGAATTATGACTTTTTTTCTCGTATGGAAATGCAATGACGAACGACAGTGCTCAGACGAATAACAGTGATGCAGTAACGTACGCCAAAATTGATGACTAATGACTAATTCACTCCCACTCTTAAAATGGAACCCAAGTCGACTTGTTTAGCTAAAGTTTCCAAATCCCATACACAAGAATGACTAATAAAGGAGTTGAAATGGGAGACGTAGTTTTGGAATTATATCATGTGAAAAATCAATTCTGTTCTGTTTATCCTTTAAATTTCAGTGATGCAAGGCTTTTGACCCTAGTACAGCCAAGCCTGCTTTTTCATATTAATATATCTCACATGGACCAATCTATTATTACTATTAGGTTATAACAGGACTCGGACAGAACAGGCACTTATACAAATAAACATAGTAATTGCTTTTATTTACACATAATAATCTTACTATGACTTATCAAATGTCTGCTCGTCCCTCCGTTTATCTGTCTGTATATGATAGCCTACTGCAAAAATCACACAATCAAACCCTATGATATTTTCTGCGTGTACCAATCTGACCCGTGGGAGAGGCCTTTAACAAATTAGTTTTTGAAAATTAAAAATCCATGCCACATTCCAGAACCATTCATCTTTTTAATTCACTAGGCGTATTTTTCCCTATTTCCAAGGCGTATTTTAAAATTTGGATACTGTATCTTTTAAAATTTGATTGCCGTACTTTTTAATTTGCTAGGTGTATTTTAAAATTTGGTGGTCGAATTTCAAATTTGTCCACTGTATTTTTTAATTCGTTTCCTTTACTTTATAACTATCCCTGGAAGGGGTACATAGTATAGTCAGCTCTACAACCAAATAGTCACAATATTTATTTGCCTAATTTCTGATTGGTTCTCGGATATCTAATCTTAATGGCTGCTTTCTGATGATATAAGAAAAAATCATCTGAACGTCTGGTAGCAGTTATTACTTTGTGTGTTGCTAGCTATTCTCAAGGATAGCGTAAAAACACTGATTCCGTGAAAATTTGAAGCAAGCGACTATTGTGTTTATATATTCGACAATTGTATATCATTTATACAAGTATTCATTAATCATAAACAAAATAGAAAGATATTGGTTTGTCAGGCACAAGTGGAAGAAGTACTTCATTATCATATATTTTTGAAAAGACACCAGAATAAAACAAACGATTTCTTTTGACTTACGTCGACCATAAAAAAGCTGTTGATTCGATAAAACACGTGACAGCCTTCAATTCAATGTGAGAACAAAATATAAATGGGAATTATATAAAAATAAGCAAGAACATATACAAAAGTGGCAATTCTTTTAATCAAAATCAATAAAGATAATGAAAAAATTGAAAAAGGTGTAAAGGATATAATATTCCCAGAGTCTTTTTCAGCAAGCCTTGAAATTTCGGTGATGAGACTGGGAAAACGTCAGAATAGACGGGAGCAAGACGAAGATCATATGCAACAACCGCATCAGAGATAAAAACAAACAAACAAACACTAAGATCGAAATTGAGGACACAGAACTGGAGAAAGTAGATCACTACATCTACCTATGATAACAGATCTCAATGAGACCCTCAAAAGGAGAAATAATCGAGTGAAAAATCACACTAGGATGGCAAGCCTTTAGCAGAGCTAGCTCAACCTTCAAAAATAAGAAGATCCCATTAATCCTTTATAAAAAAGGTGTATAACCAAAGCATCCTCCCAATAGTCACTTATAGAGCTGAAACATGGAACCTAACCAAGAGACAGATCCACAAATTGGGAACCATACAGCGTGCACATGAAAAAATTATGCTAAACCTTACATGGAGAGACCACAAGACAGCACAGTACATCTGGGAAAAGACAAGAGTCAGGGACATCATAGAATCCATTAAAAATCTCAAATGGCAGTGGGCTGACCATGTTGCAAGAGTGAAGGACAACCAATGGACATTGCAACTCATGACATGGATATCCTGAGATCACCTGTGAAACCGAGGCTGGCAGAATATTAGATGGAGAGATGAGCAAGACAAGCTTGGAACTATGCAACGTGCACATGAAAGGCCACATGACAGCACAGTATATTGGGAGAAAATGAAGTCTGAGACATTAGTGAATCTGTTAGAAAGCTCAAATGGCAGTGGGCTAGCCTTGTTGCAAGAATGGCGGACAATCGATAGACATTATAAGTCGCCATGTGAATCCCCGGAGATCACGTGCGGCAGAATACAAGATGGAGAGACGGACAAGACAATTTCGGAAAGCACTGTCGCTGCGACACCTATGATAGAGAAATGGAGCGAGTCCTTGCGAAGGTCTATGTCCAACAACAGACGTTAAAAGACTGATGATGATAATGATGATGATCTGGTGGAAGTAGAACACTCCATCAACCTAGGATAACTAATCTCCACAGAATCCTTAAAGAAGAAATCAAGCGAAGAATCACTCTAGGATGGCAAACCTTTGGCAGAGCAAGCTCAACCTTCAAGAACAAATCGATACCCATAATCCTAAAAAGAAGAGTATACGACCAATACGTCTTCCCGGTTGTCACCTACGGAGCTGAAACATGGGACGTGATCAAGAGACTGACCTTCGCATCGAAATCGACTCAACATGCACATGAAAGAATCATACTCAACATCACAGACCACAAGACTGCACAATGTACCAGGGCCCAAAGCATCATAGAATTCAAAAGAAAACAAAGATAACGATGGGCTGGTCATGTTGCTAGAATGACTCACATCAAGACTCACAATATGGATTCCCAAGGGTCATATGCGAAACCGAGGCTGGCAGAATACAAAATGGAGAGACGAATTAGACAAGTTCAGAAAGTATTGGCTCTGCAATAACCATGATAGAGAGATCCGGCAAATCCTTGGGGAGGTCTTTGTCTAACGACGAACGATAAAAGAATGATGATGATGATGATGATGATAATGATAATGATGATGATGCATTGATATCAGATATTGCAGAGGATGTACAAAATGTCTGGTGATCTGAATAGAGAAATCTCTCCCCCAGAATGGTTGAAGATGAGCAAAACAAGACCAAAGTCGGGATCCTTTCGTATTGCATAGAGCGTACGCAAAGCTTCAATACAAGTTCATTGAATCTTGTTTAAGAAACGAGAATAATCTTCTTACCGCGTCTTGGAAATTTATTTATTGTCAGCAGGTTTTTGTGTCGTGTTTTTTTAAAGAATTTAAGCAGGTCTAATACGGGACTATCTTTTAAAGCCTCTAACAGATTCAAAAATAAATAGAGAAAATTAAAAGAGTCGCTCGCTCATCTTGAAGGATTTCTAAAAGATGTCTAATCAAGGGATTCTCCCTTTCCTTGTACTGCGCATGCGCATGTTGGAGTTGATGTGAAAAGCTTTGGCAGCAAAGACAAATGAATGAATAAACAAATTAAGATAGATAGAAACAATACATTAATAAATGAGTAAAAAAAATGAGATGAAGCCAAACTGAAGTTGAAATAAGAACAGCGTGAAACTAAAGAAATACTTATAGATATTTTTGACAGTGTCACCGATTTAGATGTTATTCATCTAAATCTAGATTTGGTATTGGTTTCGTCTAGATGTCAGAAATCGCTATCCAAATAACCCGCCCGAAATGGACTACAGATTATTCTCTTTTTGTCCATCTGTATCTATGTGTATGTGTGTGTGTGTGTGTGTGTGTGTGTGTGTGTGTATGTGTGTGTGAGTCTCCAGTCGCTCCTGGTCACATTTTGGCGGTTCACCTTTGAAAGTTTGCAAAAGCACATCGCTTACATCCCCCAATCTCCTGGTCAAAAAGGTGCATTTTAGGGGTTTTTATGGTCATTTTGGGACCAACAATGCCAAAATCTTTGGCTGGTACATATTTTTTTAGTTAACCATTAAAAAATCCATTTTCCTGATAATTCTGAATAATTTTTCAGATGATTACTTCTTCTATACGCGTGGGCTATGGGGATTTATCTATGGGAGGCACGGACATATTTACGTTATTTTCAATGAAATAAATGATATTTCATTCAATCCATACTGATAAAGTATTATGTTTAATAAAAGAGATATTTGAGGAATTAGATGTTGGAGAATAAAGTCACATTTGATCCATTAACAATACGTAATATATTTTCTAGATCTAAGATATATATGCAGAGAATCTAGAAGTTTCCAGAAGAGGTATTTTAGATATTTTTTGACCCAAGTTCAGATGTGTATTTGAAAATCAAGTTGGCAGCGTCGGTTCTCAACGTGTCATCACAAAATGTCAGACAAAATTAAATCAAAGACAAACAAAGGCGTATGATGGCGTCTTATGAAGTGACATTTTCTCGTTCACTTCCTGTAACAAACATATCTTTCTTGTCTCCTCTCGTGCTCAGGTTTTTTTTTTGTTCACTGTTACTTAGAAAAAAAAAAGCCCTTTCATTTATTTTTCAATTATGCCTCAAGGCATCTCTTTGTGATGTTTTTTTTTTACTTTCGTGTAATTGGGGACCGTCGACCAAAACTGTCAACAAAACAGTCAACAGGTTTCTTCCGTTTTTAGGTCGGTCTGGTTGACTGGCTGGCTGGCTATGTATGTATGTATGTATGTATGTATGTATAAAACCGTACTAATACTCTCGATTATGCCTAGAAAAAAAAACGGTGTTTTTTTTCCTCAAAACAGTCCGAGCCACCGAAAAAAGATTTTTAGTAGGGGGGGGGTGTTCAATCTAAAATGTAAGTTTATGCTAAATTAGTTTGCACCTAACTGCGTTTCAAGTTACTTAACTCACGGTTAGAGAAGTAACTTCTTCATAGATCATCCCTTTTTTTTATCAATTTTTAATTTATCACCCCGAACACGGCATGTTTCCAATGTACATTGGTCACATGACGGCTATTATTGAGTGACTAACCAGACCTATTTCTTTGCTTTTTTTCTTTTAATTCACATTTTTTTTGTCTTACCCGACAGTTTTTATACCCCAAATCAACTGGAAACTATTAACCAGAACTGTCAACACAGTCGACGTATATTTCTTCATTTTTTAAGTGATTCTACCTGACTAGTTATTCATCTATTGAACAACCGTAGCCATCAGTGATGGCAGGGGGGTATATCCTATTTGATTTTTTTTTTATCAGTGCGTGTGTTTGTTCATTTCACTGCTCCAGCTCGCCTGGCCATGTTGTTTTGTCTATATAAAAAAATTGGCATCAGTACTCCACTAAACCATTGCTAACAACTTTGGGGGAGAGCCTATTCTGGTGGGTTTATTCCCTCGCGTATTTTAGCGCTCAAAACCATGACGTTTTGTTTACAGACTTGGAAATTAGAAACATGGAACCTAACCAAGAGACGGACCCGTAAATTGAGAACCATGTAACGTGCTCATGAAAGAATAATGCTGGGCCTCACATGGAGAGACCACAAGACAGCACAATGCATCCGAGAAAAGACAAGAATTAAGGACATCATAGAATCCATTAAAAATCTCAAATGGCGGTGGGCTGGCCATGTTGCAAGAATGGCAGACAATCGATGGACATCGCGAGTCACAACATGGATCCCCCGAGACCACATGCGCAACGGAGGCCGGCAAAATGTTAGATGGAGAGACGAGCTAGACAAGTTCAGGAAGTACTGGCTCCGTGACGCTCATGATAGGGAAGTGTGGCAAATCCTGGGGAAGGTCTCTGTACAACGACGGACGTTAAAAGACTGATGATGATGATGATGATGATGATGATGATGATGATGACTCCACTACACTCTTTCAATTTCTTTTTTTGACTTTTGAAAAAATAAAAACAAACCCAAACAAACAAACAAACAAACAGTTTTTTGGACCTCAATTTGGAGGGTTTATATGTTTCCGTGTTCAAGCATCCATTGCCATAGCGTTTTATATACAGCCTTGAAAATTGGCATCTGTCATCCATCAAACTCCTTTAAAAAAATGATGTTTATCTTTTTCAAAAAAAAGATTTTTTAAAATATTTTAAAACCATATCTTTAGTGGTTTGTTAATTTGTTTTTCTGTTCCAGCACTCCTAGCCATACCGTTTTGTCTACAGATTTGTGAATCGGTTACTGTACTTTTCTACACCCCCTCTAATTTTTTACTTTTATTTTTGGAAAAAATGTTATATGCCTTTTTTTTTTTAGGCCTTATTCAGGTTCAAAAATAACATCGAGGATACCCAGAATGTAAACTTTCCTTATGTTTTTTTTTCACTCTGTTTTGGATGTTCTCTCGTGGACAAGGCCATTGATGTCATAAGTGGAATTCATAATGACCATTGTTATTGCTTGATGGATTTTTTTATGCTTGACTTCAATTGTTCAGTTATTGACTTTGATAGCGTGACTATGGATGAGTTGCGTGTACAGGCTGTATCTATGGAGCTAGAAGACTGAACATTTGAAGATTTACTGAAAAAAAAGTGAAAAAAAATATCCCCTCAAATGAGTTGTAGGTTTATGCTAAATTGGTCCCTTAAGATATATTTGGCAGCATTCATTATTGTTTTTTTTTGAAATTCAAACATTTTTAGAGATCACTGTGCGACATAAGAGATTGATTGATTATCCATTTTTTCAAATTAAAAAAGAAATGATCCGCCCCAACAAGGCATGCTGCCAAAAGATGTTGATCAATTGACTAACCAGACCCCTTTTTTCTTACTTCTGCTTTTCTGACTTCCTGTTATGTATTTCCGTTTTTTTAAATTCACAACTTCCTGGTTTTTGGTTTTTCTTATTAGCTGAAGAGTAGCTTTTAAAGTGGGGACGATTTTGAAACACTTTTTTTTATTTCTTTCTTCCTCTCCTTCTTTTTTTCTTTTTTCTTTCCTTTCCTTCTCTCCTTTCTTTCTCTTCTTCCTTTTCATTCTTTCTCTTTTTTCTATCATTCATTTGCCTTTTTATTTCTTTTTATCTTTCTTTTTGATCTTCCTTTCTTTTTGCTTCTTTTTTGTCATTTCTTTCTCTTCTTCCTTTCTTACTTTATCTCACTTCTTCTTTTCTCTTTTAACTTCCTTTCTTTCATTCCATTCTTTTTTCCCTTCTTTCTTTCTTTCTTTCTTTCTTTCTTTCTTTCTTTTTTTCCTTTCCTTCTCTCCTTTCTTTCTCTTCTTCCTTTTCATTCTTTCTCTTTTTTCTATCATTCATTTGCTTTTTTATTTCTTTTTATCTTTCTTTTTGTTCTTCCTTTCTTTTTGCTTCTTTTTTATCATTTCTTTCTCTTCTTCTTTTCTTACTTTATCTCACTTCTTCTTTTCTCTTTTAACTTCCTTTCTTTCATTCCATTCTTTTTTCCCTTCTTTCTTTCTTTCTTTCTTTCTTTCTTTCTTTCTTTCTTTCTTTCTTTTTTTTTCTTTCTTTCTTTCTTTCTTTCACGTTTTCCTCATCTTTTTTTCCTTCTTGTTATCTCTCTTTCTCTTTTTACTTTCTTCCTTTTTCTTCAGTCTTTTCTTACTTTCTTTCTTTCTCTTCTTACTTTCTTCCTCTCATTCTCTCATTCCTCTTTCATCTATCTTATTCTTCTTCCTTTCTGTTCTTACTTTCTTTCTATTGTTTTCTATTCTTTACTTTTTTTCTTACGTCCTTTTTTTCCTTTAATTCACTCACTTCTTACTCAACTTTCTTTCTTTCTCTCCTTTTTACTTTTCATAATTTCTTTCTTTACTTTCTCTCTCCCTTTCTTTCTCATTTCTTGCCTTTTCATCTTTCTTTCTTTCTCTTCTTACTATCTTTCGTTTACTTCTGTCTTTTTCTTCTTTCTTTCCTTTCTTACTTTCTTTTTTCTCTTTTCTCACATTCTTTCTTTCTATTCTTCTTTTCTCTCCTTTCTTTCTTTTTCTGCTTCTTTTGCTTCTTTCTCATCTTTTTTTATTCTTCTTTCTTCCCCTTCTAAATTTTTTCTTTACTAAAAAAAAAATCCTTTTTCACTTTTTTTCCTTACTTCCTTCCTCTGTGTCTTTTCCATCTTTTTTCTTCTTTTCCTTTTTTTTCTTCTCACTGTCTTTTTTCTCATCTTTCTTTCACTATTTATTTTTTCTTTTCTTTTCTTCCTTTTATCTATTTTTCCTTCCTATTCTTTCCTTTTCTTCCTACTTTCATCATTTCTTTCTATTCTTTCTTCCGCTCTTCCGAGTCTTTCTTTCTATTCTTTACTTTTCTCTCACTTCTTTTATCTTCTTTTTCCTCACTTTTTCGTTCTTTCTCTTCTTTCTTTTACTCTTTACTTTTTTTTCATATCTTCCTCTCTTTCTCACTTTTTCTGTATATTTTTTCCTTTCCTTCTCTTTTTTCTTTCCTTGTTTCACTTGTTTCTCATCCTTGTTCTTTTTCATTTTTCTTTTCCTTCTCACTTTCTTTCTTCTCTCGTTCCTTCCATTTTATTCTTTCTTTTTTTTCTACTCATTCTTTCCTCCTCTTCATACTTTCTTTCTCTCCTTTATTTCTTTCTTTACCTTTTTTCTCTCCTTTCTTTCACTCCATACTTTCTTCCCTCTCTTTTTTTCTTTTAATCCTCACCTTCTTTCCCTCGTTACTTTTTCTTTCTTTCTTTCTTTCTTTCTTTCTTTCTTTCTTTCTTTCTTTCTTTCTTTCTTTCTCTCTCTCTTTCTTTCTTTCTTTCTTTCTTTCGTTTTCTAATTACCTTTTGTCTTTTTCTCTCTCCTTTTTTTTTCTCTCTCTCCAGATTTCTCTTCTTTTTTCTCTCAGTTTTATGTTTTCTTACTTTCTCTTCTATCTTTCTCCCACTACTTCCATCGTTTCTTTTTTCTTTCTTTCTCTTCTTTTTGTCATTTGTTTTCATTCTCTCTTTCTCTCTTTTCACTTTTTCACTCCACATATCATTTGCTCTTTCTCTCCCTCCTCATACTTCGTTGTTTCTTTTCCTAAGATGCTCTAGAATCCCTAGCACCGATTTCTGTCACTGACTGACGAACCGAATATTAATAAAATAAGTGACAGTTTTTAACAAATCAAGTTATATTTTAGTGAAATAATTGTTGAAGATCAACGTCATATTTATGCTTTTCCTAGATTATCTGGATAATTTCTGTTTGTAGGTGTTTTAAGATGTTTTTTTTTCCAATCAATTTTTAGATGTAAACTAAAAAATAATGTTTAAAACACTGCTCTTGCTAGATCTTCCCCCCCCCCCAAAAAAAAAACTCGTAAATTTATAGTCTGACTTCCAAACTCGTTTAAATCTTTATTTACATGGTTCTTTCTTTTTGTCAAGATTCCTTCAAAATGTCATTAAAAAAAAAACGTGTTTTTTTTTCCAATACGTGACCTCATCGGTGACGTCATTCTTTTTTATGGTTGAAAAGCCGTCCCCGGGAAATTTGTAAAGCTTCGAAACATCGGCATGTGATTCATTACGCACGTGAGAAGCTAATTTTAAAACCTACAAGAAAAGAGGTCACATTAGTGTGCTTTATGCACTGTGCACAAGAGACGAACTTGCTTAAGATTACATGGGGAGACCACCAGACAGCACAGCATATTAGAGAGAGAGATAAAAAGCCAGATATATCATAAAATCCATCATCATCAATGTCTTAACGTCCGTCGTTAGACAAAGACCTCCCCCAGGATCCGCTAAATTTCTCTACCATGGGTATCGCGGAGCGGGTATTTTCTTAATTTGTCCAGTTCATCTCTCCATCTTGTATTTTGTCGGCCTCGGTTTCGCATGTGGTCTCTGGGGATCCATGATGTGAGTCGTGATCGCCGTCTGTTGTCTTTCATTTTCGCAATATGAATAGCCCATTGCCATTTGAGTTTACTAAAGGATTCTATGATGTCTCTGACCCCCGTTTTTTTTCCTGATATATTGTGCTGTCTCGTGATCTCTCCATGTGAGGTTGAGCATGATTCTCTCACGCGCACGCTGCATGCTTCTCGGTTTGCAGGTTTCAGAAAAAAAACCGAATGACAATGGGCAGGCCATGTTTTCCCATACATTTATGTATACGGTCATAATTGTCCACACAATATCTCCAAAAGTTCTCAATGGATTTCTATGAAATTTGGTAGAGGTGTGGACAATAGGCAATGGGAGAACTGAGTCAATTTTGAGTCCGATTAATGCACAGCTTTCTCCCCTGTTCGTAGTTACATGTCTAAATCACATAATTTGATGTCCGCAGACTCAATACTTCCGAAAGTTCAGAAAGAATTTCATTTGCAATGCATTTAATTTAAAGAAAAGAAAGAAACTCAGCTTATTATCTTACTGTAACATTCTCTATCCCCATTAGTTCTCCTGACCGTAAAGGTATCGTATACCCGGAAATTAGCTTATGTAGAATTTTGTCAATGTTGACAGCTGCTGATTTGGACTCAGAGACATGAATCAAGATAGCAAGCTGAGATAGAGAAAAACAAAGAGTTCTCACAATGCCACCATATTCTGTGGTATTTGTAGCAGAAGGGGGGGGGAGAAGAGGAGGAGGAAGAGGAGGAGGAGGAGGAGGTTGAGGTAGAAGAATCGCAAAAAGTCTATCTCTGTGTCAACTGATTCCCATACTTGTAAAATATTGTGATATGGATATATTCTGTCGATATCATTTTAAATGAAAATCGTAAATCGGCCATTTTTGATTACTTACGAAAATGCATATCTTGGCGATTCTATCATGACATCATTAAAAGCTGGTAAAGAATTGATCGTACATGTCATTTCAATGACGTCCCGTCTTTCAACTACGGCACTCCTATTAATGACATCCCCTCTCTTCCTTCTTCCCTATTTCTGCTGTTGAACATAACTTGGACTGATCAACCATCGCAGATCTAAGAAGAAGCCCGGAAGTCAGACCGCAGATTTGTGAGGATATAGCAAGGGCAGTTTTGCCAACTTTATTCTCTATTTTACATAAAAAATGAGCCCTAAACATCTCGAAACACTTAGAAACATCCAGATTATATCCAATATCCAAATATAAAAATGTAGGAAATATTTTATGTATTATTATTAACTCAAATGAGACTTGAATCTTCAACATGTATTCTATCGAAATAATTTGTAATTAATTTATCAAAAATATACTTATTCTATTAAAATAACTCGAATAAATAAATACATTTCTCATTCTGTTCAAAATCATCAAAATAGTTTTTTGGTATTTTGACGCAACTAAAAACGTGTAGAATTAGTTGAGAAAACATCTTAATTGGCAACGCTGAGGAAGGGAAGTAACTCAGCAACTTCTAAATTGGCCACTCTAACTGATGTACAGCACACATATTTAGGTCGAATTCAGAGAGAAAAAATTAGAATTCATCACATTTTGTGTTTTATTTTTTTGCATCCGAAAAGAACCAAGCCTATAGCAAATAGCACTTAAGGTTGCTTCCACCGGAGCAAAATGCGACACATGGGGAAAAAGGAGCAACCCATCAAAAATAGCTCTAGCTGACGCGACTCTAAGTAACAAAAGCAACCACAATCTCGAAAGCGTCAGGACAATCCCGGCCTGTTACTTTAAGTAAAATCTCATTGGCTAACACATTGCACCAGCGCACTCGGTCTTTGACACACACCATCTCCGGCCCATTCGACAGGCAAATGCCAGCACCGGCGGCCTGGGCTCTGCCGGGGAACAGATACCACACTTTGATCCTTGTCAAAAGGCCAGAAAATATGGGGCATTGAGGTGTTTATTCGCTATCCCACTACAGCAAAATGTGACCCAAGATCGAGGCTTAACGTGGGAAAAATAGGAGCCCTTTTTCCAAAAATGGCTTCAGCTTACGCGACTTTGGTTGCCAAGCGACCGTAGAAGCTAAAACAACCTCCGCCACCAAAAGCGTCTACTTTGGGACCTGCTCCTCGAAGTGCAATGGAGCAGTGCTGCCCCGGAGTGCCGTATTCCCCGCAGCTGGGCCGAGTAATAATAGGAGAGCCTAAAGACGAGTCCGAAGGCCTCCAATGTGCGTAGCAAAACGCAGCCTCAGTAAAACCTCATTGGCTAACGCTTTGCACCGGCGCACTCGGTCTTTGATGCCAACCACCAAAAAATCTCCGAACAATTCGACGGGCAAGTGTCAGTACCTGCGCCTCGGTCTATGCCGTGGAATGGATACTACACTTTGATCCCGAAGAAAAGGCCAGAAATCGTGGCGCGGGAAAATTTCGGTATTCCTGGTCTGTCCCTTGCTTAGGTTCCGTCTCTCAGCTCCATAGGTGACTATTGGGGAGATGCATTGGTTGTTTACTCTTCTTTTTAGGTTTGATAGGATCTTCTTGTTTTTGAAGGTTGGGCTTGCTCAGCCAAGACATGTCCAAATCGTATCCAGCTAACATCTATGACAACTGATATGACGGATCTTCAGCTAGTTCATGATATTTTTCCCTGCTAAACCAGGACCTCAACTACATTTGCGCCGGTGTCGAATATAAACGGTCTGTAAACATTCAATTTACTTCAGAGGGAAGGACACGAACTAGATACGCACCCGCGTCCATTAGTATTGATTAACTTCCCTAGAATTGACCACTGAACAGGAGATCGTATTTCTCCAGGTTCTTATTTTTAGAATCGCTGAACGTAGGCAGGTCTATGAATGCCAAAATTAATTTCCTTCAGACCAAGTTGGAAACGGTTGATATCTTCCATAAGAAAGGAAAGGAAGAGAGATGGAGGGTGGAAAAAAACAAAAACAAACTGTCAGCCAACATAGATTTCTATCAGTTTTTAAGTTGGTCTGGCTGGCTATGTATGCATCATGCATACAGGCCACCTCAACGTGGCAAGAGGAGTAGAAATTTAAACATATACTCCTCATGTCTAGAAAAAACTTTTTTCCTCGCCTCCCCCGTAGGTTTTCAGGGGGGTTCACTTTGCAATGTAGGTTTATGCAAAATCCAATCATTTTGTTTCTGCCCGCTTGTTTCTTTTAAAAATTCAAAGTTTTTGATGATCACTGCCCAACAAAATGTAAGCAAAATAAATTATTCACTGATCACCCTTTTAAGAAAAATTAATTGATCACCCCAAACATTGCACGTTGCTAAGAGACGTTGGTCTAGTGACGATTTCTATCGAATGACAAACCAGAGCTGTTGTTCTTTTTTATGTCACACTACGTCATGTTCTTTTTTAAAATCAATTTTCAAAATTAAAAAAAATTCGACGTAATAAAATGTCCGTAATGTAAGAAGCTAAAACATTTTAAAAACTTATCTCATATTGCAAGCGGAGACTTTTGGGGTACATTAATCGATACACGATCGTACACAACTGAAAATGTAGCAATGGTCGGGAAAACCAGTCAGTGTTTATTTTCAGAGAGTCCTTTTTGAAAAAAATAAATATATATCCTTACTTCTATACGTATCTAAAAAACTTTAAATCAGTTGGAAACAAATATTTTTTTATTACAGAAACAAATATTGACAATTGTTACCAAATGTTGTCAAAACTTGTGTAAACAACGTCGCAGGTTTTTTACAGAGTCTCTTCATTTTTTCGTTTCAATTAGTAGATGTATTACAGAGTTGGAATCAACGATGGGCAGGGTCAGATTTAGACATTGGGGGGCCTGGAACACTATAGGTTTGCTGGGCCCCTTATACACAGACATTGATATACACGGCAAATCATCAAATGTACACATTAAAGTCCGTTTATTATATGTAATTGGAATTGAAAAGTTATACCTATATAGAAAGGTTAAATGAGTTATACATCCGAATCAATACATGTACTCGTGTAAATACTTGCCTAACTTTCAGGCAAGATGGATTTATTCTCGTAACCCATACTTCAATTTCTGGAGACCTGAATTACAAGCAGTAATTTCATTGATCTATTTTGAGCGATTAGTTTGGGTTTACGGTTGACATTGTGTCAGATGAGGTCGAAAACATGTCTTTCATTTACGACATTACGAATACGATTGAGAAACGTTCTTTAGTAACTTCTGTCGTAGTAGATGATCAAAATTTTCGTACTAAAAAGCGTAGCGTAAGATAAGCAGCAGTTGCTGTCGTAGTTGACGGTTTAAATTTCTCTGTCTACTGATTCGAGAAGAGTCATTGACATTCGAAGAGTTTGAACTCCGTCTTGTATGTAAGGTTAACACGACTTTTAGGTCGTTCCATTCTATGGCCTTCTTCAGGAGTGATATCCAAATATGATCTTGGAAAACCACCATCACATTCAGATATTGCACCTAAAGAAGGTCGTAGAATGAATCAGCTGAAACGTCTCTTTACATTTTCACTTCAATCGGACCAGCAAGTTATTATTGGAAACGAATGAGGGCGGTTTAATGAAACAAATTCCAAAATGAATTCCAAACAGAAATTATTGATTTATTTCTTATTAAAAAAAACTATTTTTTTTTCATTATAATGAGATTTTTGTAGAGAGGACGGACTGGGACCCCTTTTGCCCCTTTATAAATCTGCCCCTGTCGATGGGCAGAAGAAATGAAAATGAAAAAAAATGTCTTGGGTAATGATTGCATCGCAATATGGTGACTCGTTAAATCTGTGCAAAGAAAGGAATCGCTTTTTCAAATGGTTTTTATAAGGATTATTAGATTTCAGGATTTTCATTTCAATTTTTTCAAACATTTATTCGTTTTCTCTTCAATTCATTCTTTATTTTTCTTTCTTTCATCTTCTTTCAACCTTATTGAACAGCGACAACTCCCTAGAAAGGTGGTGAAAGGACCTACCCCGCTTTTTAATTGAAAAAAAAGTGCGTTGGTTAGTGTGTTTATTTACATGCTCTTGTATTTTTCCATGTTTTCAAGCACTCCTGACCATACTGTTTAGTCTACTGACTTGAAAACTGACATCAGTACTCCACTAGACCCTTTCTAAAAATGTGTTTGCTTTATTAATTTTTAAGGAAAAAGATTTTTTTTGTTACCCTTTTTTAAAAACCTCATTTTGACTGGTTTATAAGTAACATGTAGATTTTCTAGAATGCTCTTCACTCTGTTTTAGATGTTTTCCATTGAGAAATGCCAGTGATGTCATTGGTTGAATTCATTCCGACCATATTTATTCTTCGATTAGGAGTTTTCCCCATGACATTAAATTTTGATGCCACAGTTGTTCAATTATTGACTGTGATGGTGTTTTTTTCTTTCATTTATATTTTCTTTCTTTCATCCTTTTTGTTTGTCTCAATAGATTATTTTTATCCCCTAAATCTATTAGAAACAGCCAATCAAAACTCTCAATATTGTCCTGATAGGTTTGTTCAGTTTTTAAGTGACTCTGTGTCACGCATACAGGCTGCACTGATGGAACTAGAGGGCTGAACTTACAACATTTACTTCTTTTATAGAAAGAATAGCTATTTAAAATAATCCTCCAAAAAGAGGGGGTCCAATTTAAAATGCAAATTTCAGCTAAATAGGTCGCTTAGATCGCACTCAGCAACATTCACGCCTGTTCTTTTTTCAAATTTGGACTTCATCGTGATCAACGCCCAACAAAGGACGAGAGAAGTAAGTTATCCATTGATAACACTTTAAAAAAACAAACATTTTTTAAATTGATCACCTGCAACACGGTGCGTTGTCAAGAAACATTGGACACCTTGCAGTTTCTTCCTTCTTTTGAGTGACTAACCAGACTTGTTTCATTCTTAGCTTTCCATTTCCTTCTTTACGATCATTCCTTCATTTTCTCTTTCTTTCATTCTCTATCTTTCCTTCCTCCATCTTCTTTCAGTTCTATCTCTCTTCCTTTCATCTGTTCTCTCTTCCGGTTCCTGAAATACCAAGCAGAAGGTGAATATTTATCACCCATGATCTGACCATGAACCGCAAAAGGAGCAATACGTATTTGGACTCAAGCCAGATCATAAATATTCATTCAATACACTTCCGATGTTTACAGTTACTCTACAGGTGATGTACTTTAATGGGAAATTAACAAAAGCATGAAAATGTATCTATTTCCAAACATTCGATGCAGAATGAAATATAAACGAGAGTAACGATGAAAAAAAAGTATTCAGACAAGATTAATTTCATACTTCGATACTCAATCATTTAGATTCAAGTCAGGAGATTCACCAGACCACTGAAGCATCCCTCCATTGTTCTGAGTCGACCATTCGTGAGTAACTTCAGCTTGTATCCTTCTAGTCGTTAACTTGTTGAAAGATCCAATCCTTTTCAAGCTCCAGCTGTTGCTCCGAAGAGAACGATTCAGCTTCAAAAATGTTCTGGTACGTCACCCCATTCCGGGTTCTTTCAATCACATGATACACTCCCGTATCATCAAAAGAGAAATACCTTAAACCATTATACTAACATCCCTGAGTTTTAATGTAGGGATGTTTTTTTGTGTTTTTTAAAATCATGATTGGTACATCTATTTTCTCTCTATACATGACGAGCAGGGTTGTGATCGGAAAGTTTTGTCCCGTCTGACCAAAGGACATTCTTCCAAAAACAATAAAACATCTCTGAATGCACACGAGTGAACTTCATCCGAGAATCTTGGTGCTTTTTTTCAATGAAGATGTTCTCCTTTGGCTACAGAATTTGAAACCATTGCTTTGAAATTCATTACTAATAGTTATTTTAGTAACCGATGTTCTTCTTTGGCTACAGAATTTCAAACCATTCCTTTGGAATTCATTACTAATAGTTATTTTAGTAAACGATGTTCTCCTTTAGCTACAGAATTTCAAACCATTCCTTTGGAATTCATTACTAATAGTTATTTTAGTAACCGATGTTCTCCTTTAGCTACACAATTTCAAACCATTCCTTTGGAATTCATTACTAATAGTTATTTTGATAACTGATGTTCTTTCAAGTTTCCATTGGATTTGCTTTGACATTTCTTAGTATTTTTCAAGTTGCTCGAGAGGAAATTTTTCCCTGGACTGCCAGCTGAATGAAAGTGCCAAATTTCTCTCACAACGGAATAATCGATCCAATTGTACTGACAGTGACATTGAACATTTTGGCAATGGTCCTGTAGCTCAAACCTTAATTACATTGCTTGAATACATCAATCTTCTATTTGGTTGAAAGCTCCTTTATTTTAACCTTGACAGTCTCGTTGCAAATTGTGAATGTTGACTGCAGTGGCACCGTACCATGGGGGAGTATTGCTGGAACATTTTAAAGGTTTATATGCAGACACATAAAGATCTGCAACTCCATTTTTTCTTGAGTGAGACTTCTAATATAATCTTCCAGTGATTTCTGAATACTTTTCTCCTGCCATTTCTTATGTTTATATCTCATTCCGAATTGTATATTGAGCAATATATTTTTTTCGTGGTAATTGTCGATTTTCAATTAAAACATACCACCTGTGTTGATCTAAATGAAACTCGCCATCGTAGTCAATAATTGAACAAACCCAGCATCAAAATTTCGAGTCACGGATATAGATTCAGTCGAAGAATAGATATGACCACAATGAATTCTATTTATGATAATGCCAGTGTTTCCCACTGAGAACATCAAGAATTGGGTTGAAAAAACAAACATCTAAAAAATCTAGGTTCTGCAGAATCTTTATGTTATCAAGAAACCTGTAAGGATATAAAAAATATCAATCAAAAATATCAATAGAAGCTTTTCTTTCTCTAAAATCAAAAGCAACCATTTTAAAAATGGGTCTAGTGGAGCACGGACGCCAATTTTCAAGTCTGTAGACAAAACAGTATGACCAGGAGCACTGGAATGCATGATCACAAACAAATATTTTTAGATTAGGTTTAGTAGAGTACTGATGCCAATTTTTAAGTCTGTGGATGGAACGGCATGGCCAGGAACACTGGAATGCACAAACACATAAACAAACATACATACACATGAACAAATGCACATAGAAAAAAAAAGATAGGACTGTTCGCCTTCTTTGATGGCTACGGTTGTTCAAAACCTTCAGCCATCTTTGATGGCTACGGTTGTTCAAAACCTTCTGCCATCTTTGATGGCTACGGTTGTTCAAAACCTTCTGCCAATTTTGATGGCTATAGTTGTTCAAAACCTCCAATCATCTATGATGGCTACGGTTGTTCAAAACACTCCACCATCTTTGATGGCTACGGTTGTTCACAACCTCCAACCATCTTTGATGGCTACGGTTGTTCAACCCCCCCCCCGCCGACTTTGATGGCTACAGTTGTTCAAAACCTTCAGCTATCTTTGATGGCTACGGTTGTTCAAAACTTTCAACCATCTATGATGGCTACGGTGGTTCGAAACCCTCCCACATCATTGATGGCGACGGTTGTTCAAAACCTTCAACCATCTATGATGGCTACGGTTGTTCAAAACCTTCTGCCATCTTTGATAGCTACGGTTGTTCAAAACCTTCAACCATCTATGATGGCTACGTTTGTTCAAAACCTTCTGCTGTCTCGGATGGCTACGGTTGTTCAAAACTTTCAACCATCCATGATGGCTACGGTGGTTCGAAACCCTCCCACATCATTCATGGCTACAGTTGTTCAAAACCTTCAACCATCTATGATGGCTACAGTGGTTCGAGACCCTCCCACATCATTGATGGTTACGGTTGTTCAAAACTTTCAACCATCTTTGATGGCTACGGTTGTTCGAAACCCTCTACCATCTTTGATGGCTACGGTTGGTCAAAACCTTCAACCATCTTTGATGGCTACGGTGGTTCGAAACCCTCTGCCATCTTTGATGGTTACGTGTGTTCAGAACCCTCTGCCATCTTTGATGGCGACGGTTGTTCATCATAAGCATCGCAAGTATATTAAATGAATATTTTCCTAGTAACCAAGTACTTCTCCCTCCGTTATTGTACATTCGTTTAGTTCCTGCAATAGCAAACCTGTACCGTATAGAAGATGACAGCGAACGATTCGAACGAGCCCCACTCAGTGTCAAGTATTCGGAAAACGTTTAGTGACTTCTGGAATAAGTAATTTATGAAACCTTCGTGTTACTTATAAAATCATATCCAGGTTGATTACCACTTCTCAGTACTTATAAACATGTCTATTACACAGTTATTACACAAATAGGAGGTTTGTCCTCAAGAAAGTAATAAGGGTCATCATCATCATCATCATCATCATTTTTTTAACGTCGGTCATTGGACAAAGACCTTCCCTAGGATTCGCCACACTTCCCTATCATGGGCATTGCAGAGCCCGTAGTTTCTGAATTTGTCTAGCTCGTCTCTCCATCTAATATTCTGTCGGCTTCGGTTGTGCATGCGATCTCGGGGGATCCATGTTGTGAGTTGCAATGTCCATTGGTTGTCTTCCATTCTTGCAACATGGCCAGCCCACTGCCATTTGAGATTTTTAATGGATTCTCTGATGTCCCTGACTCTTGTCCTCTCCTGGATGTACTGTGCTGTCTTGTGGTCTCTCCATGTGAGGCCCAGCATAATTTTTTCATGTGCACGTTGTATGGTTCTCAATTTCCAGATCTGTCTCTTGGTTAGGTTCCATGTTTCAGCTCCATAAGTGACTATTGGGATGATGCTTTGGTTATACCCCCTTCTTTTTAGGATTAATGGGATCTTATTTTTGAGGGTTGAGCTTGCTCTGCCAAAGGCTTGCAATCCTAGTGTGATTCTTCGCTTGATTTCTTCTTCTTTTGAGGGTCTCATGGAGATTAGTTGTCCTAGGTAGATGTAGTGGTCTACTTTCTCCAGTTCTGTGTCCTCGATTTTGATCTCAGTGTTTGTATCTCCGATGTGGTTATTACACATAATCTTAGTCTTGCGGAAGTTCATGTGTAGGCCGACTTTCCTAATGGACTGGCCGGCCCAGGATAGATCGACAAAGATGTGAATAGACTGTGATAGGTACATAGATAGATGTAGACTGACTGAAAGATATGCAGGGCTCGCACAGAGGTTTTATGCGCTCTAGGGAAGAGTCGTAGGACTTGGCTTCGCTTAATGGACGGGTTTGACCTTGATAGATAGAAGGAATGAATGAATGGATAGATAGAGATATGATTAGGCTGAGATAGATAGATAGATAGATATGATTAAAAGGAGATAGATACATATGATTGAAATACATAGATAGATAAATAGATGGATACATACATATGATTGAGATAGATATATATGATCGGACTGTAATAGATTGATAGATTCATATGATAGAGCTGGTTTCGCTTAACGGACGGGTCGGACATAGATAGATAGATAGATAGATAGATAGATATGATTAGACTGAGGTAGATATGATTAGGCTGAGTTAGATAGATAGATATGATTAGATGGAGATAGACAGATACACACGATTGAAATGAATAGATAGATACATACTTATGATCGAGATAGATATATACGATTGGAGTGAGATAGATACAAAAATACATAAGATCAGACTGAGAGAGATAGAGAGATCGAGATGTGAACTGACAGACAGATAGGTAGATGAAAGATACAAAAGGAAACTTCGTTATCTTTTCAGCAGAGCTGTTTCTCGATAACCAGATTAACCAAAAGATTGTAATTCAAAAACGGAGATCCATAAAGCTAAAGAAATTAGGTTCAGACCGGCAGACAATTATGCAGCCTCGGTATCATCGACTGACGCATGCGCAAAAGCCAGTCCCCAAAGAATCGGTTGAGAAATTTCCAGACAAAACACTTCAAAATCATTTCTGACTCATTACTTGATCCAGGGCTGCCATTTTTGGTGCGTTTGTATCAAATTGGTACTTCTGATATGTCATACATTTGGTACTACGCTCGGAAAATTCGGTACATTTTGGCAATTTCTTTCCAAATGTTTTCATCTCCATAAAATCTATAGATACAAACTAGTAAGTTTTATTGTATGATTGTATGGTTGTATATCCTGTCTTGTCCGATTCCCTCAAAGTTATAATGGATTTGTCCATGTGAAATAGATTAACATAGCTGAAAAATAATTAAAGGATAGTAATAAAATGATATGTGACATAATGCACCACGAAAACGGTGGACATTGTGAGAGTGAGCGGCCGGTCACAAAGGCTGTGGGTATAAGTGTAACCAGGGAGAAGTGCTAGAGCTAGTGAGCATTGGACCATGTGCGTCCAGGGGTTTCATAGGGGTCGTCGTCAGAAGTGACGCCTTCGATATCTAGCTAAAAGAAGAGTTTCCTATTTAATTCCCAAGTAAAAAAAATAGGGGGTGCTACACGAATAAGCGTGTAAACACTTTTTGAAGATACCAGATTTATCAAATTTGGCTATATGCCTTTTCTCATTTTTTTTTCTAAAATAATATTCAGCTTTCTTTGTAATGGAATAAGATATATTTTTTAGAAATAAAGTTTCTTCCAATGACTTTCTTTTCATACCAAACGACATCAGTGTTTTTCTTACACAACATTTTATCTTAAGACTTTATATCCGATCGACTTTCAAAACAGCTTTAGTTGAGTTGAGACTCGAAAAAAAAAAAACCAACTTGAAATTAAGATACTTGAATTACTAAAAAATGAATAACATAAAATAGTTTTAGGCTCCTAAGCGCCGATCAATATATAAACAACCACGTCATTTTGTATGTGTATATACTAGTTTTATACATAACAGTCGAGCGAAATATTAAGATATATCTAGTTTTATTTTTTGCAAGACTCTTTTGAAATTCATTTAGCAAAATTCGTTTGAAAGACGAAAGATATAAAAGTAAAAATAAGGTTGAGATGAAACTGAAGCATTTCTTCCAGCATTTAAGTCAAGTTTCATTCATTCATTTCGATTAATAATCATCCAATGCCATTATAAGTTTCGATTATCCGCTGTTCAATCTTGAATAATTTAATTGGAATATTTTTGGGAGTTTTGCAGCGTACCACGAGAAAACATTTAGGAAATCATAAATGCATATATCATCATAATGTAACAACTGCCACGGACTCTCCACAAAAAGGGACATGTGTCGATAAAAACCACATGGAACTTGTAATCAATTGATTTTATCGTTAGAATCTTTATGTTGTTGATAAGAAGCAGTGGTGTAGAGAATTATCAACTTTAATTATCTACGCAGTCAATTTAAACCCAGAGATGATCGTGGATGAAAACTTAAACTTTATAATCGCGAACTGGTTAATCCAATGGTATTTTGGATATTAAAAACATTTTCTTTCCCTATTCGCTGTATCGGAGTCCTATGAAATTAATGGCTTTCGTCAATTAACTGTGTATATTTTTTGATTTCTGCTTTACTGGATTTCTCTATTTATTTGTACATTCATAATTTGGAAATGGCGAGGCGTTTGTTCATCAAAAGGCTATTGGTAGAAGATTTATGTTTTTGTGGACTGAATGCTTTCTTCTGATGGGATCCAGCGAAGATTATTTGCAGATTAAGCGTATTCGGGTCCCTCGAAATATGAATTTAAAGTCACACATTCACGTTTTAATGAATCACGCAAATGATCAGGGATAAGTCTATAAGCATTTAAAACGTTTTCACTACTTAGTATTGTTACATAAAAATTTGGTACGTTATGCCTAACTCTTTTGGTACATTTGATAAAAAAAACAAACAGTGACAGCCCTTATCTATCTTTAATGATCGAATGTTTGAAAGAAACTGATTTGTACAGATGTCTCGTGACTGATAGTCATTTTATCGAAAAGTTAAAAATTTTCTTTGTTTTTCAAAGATGTTTCCACGCATCTCTATAAGAAATTATTTGGTCGGTCTGTCAGTTGGTCTCACGTCAAGCAACAGATGTAGGAAGGGTGGAAGATTTGCCTTTTCACTGAAAGGTATGATGCCACCAAAAAGTAAGATGTCATCAAAAGTTGTGAAACATCGAGAGAAAATCTATTCCGATCATTTTCACCAGTTGTTAATGATGTAATGATAGAAGAAAAAAAAAGCCCAAAATTGCCAAACACGCCAAAAATTACCATTTACAATTTTCAATGAATTATATAGCACAATATTTTACAAGTATGAGAATCAATTGACTCAAAAAGAGACTACCTGCTCCTCCTCATCCTCCTGCTACTACCACGACGTATGGTGGACGCATCGTTGAACGTATGGTTCTTGTTTTTTTTTTGTCATCTTTCATCAACTCAAAAGAAAAATTAATGTTGAATTAGCAAATTATTTGGATCATAACGGTCTAATTATTTAGCCAATAGAAAAAAAACGTCATGTGACCAACGACCTTTTGCAGTATGCCCTGTTGAGGGTGATCAATTAGGAAATCAGTGATTCAGTCACTCGCTTTTTAGATGTGCAAGCATCACGAGTGGCCATTACCGTCATTGCCAGACTTACCAAAATGTGAGTTACGTTCCTGCTGCCAATTTAGATATATTCCATTGGGATTTAGATTTTTTTTTAGGTGTTTTCGAGGTCACAAACTTAGACATTTTTTTCGGGAAAATATGTTAAATTTTTTGTAATTTGTAAAAATATACTTTAAGAAAGAAGAAAAACAAGACTTTTAGAATATAATATATGATATAATAAAACAGAAAGTTTTAGACACATATTGTATTTTCGGTCAAATCAAAAAAAAAAAAAAAATTGAAGACGCCAATGTTGCGTTCAGCAGTGAAAACCGAAATAGAATTTGAACGTCAAAGATCGAAATTCAAATAACGTGAGGCTTTTTTGAAAATTTCAACTCGAAAAAGTGGAATGTGTGTCCTGACAAAGAAAACGAAATATAAATCGAAAGTCACGCGTCGATATTTTGATAAAATGATAATATTTTAATAACTCAAATGCTGGAGATTAAAGACGTATGTTCATTTATCATTAATATGTAATGAATATTTCCCAGAATTTATATCTGGAGAATCTAGATGTTTCTAAATGTTTCACAGAGTTTTTTTTCCGTTCAATCTTCAGCTTCGCACATGGTAAGTACTTGCACATCTATGGTTTGACTTTCCAGCTTGTTCTTCACATCTTTATTTCACCTTTAACCTCTCTCTCGTTCTCAGTTTGTATCGACTGTACTTATAAACTTCGGAGATGTATTTACAAGTCAAAACAGCAACATGGTCAATGATTAATGACCACACCAAGTCATTAGTAAGGCGACTCTTTCTGGTTTGAATACTATCATCATCATCATTATCATCATCATCATCAACACCAGACGTAGTAGCAGCAGTAATCAGAAGTCCACTGCTGGACATAGACCTTTCCCATCTCTTTCCATGTCGATAGTGATTATGCAAACCTTATCCAAGCCTTCCCGGCAAACCTTGGGCAGTGATCACTAAAAAAAAAATATAACAAAACAAAAAAAAAAACAACAAAAAAACAAAAAAACAAAAAACAAAAAAACGTGAATGCAAACCAAGAGATCAATTTAACATAAAATCAGCCCCCACCCCCGACTGAAATTTTTTCAGGGGAGGGAGTATTTTCAATAATGATAAATATATTTTATATAGACCATAAGGAGTAAATGTCATGAGGTATGTACGTACGACATATAACTTGATCGATAGTCAGCCCACCAGACTGACTCACTTGAAAACTGACGAAACCTATGTTGATAGTTTTAGTCACAGTTTTGGTATACAGTGTTTGTTCAGATAGATAGACTCGCCATCACAGTCAATAACTGAACAGCCGTAGAGTCAGAATTTGAAGTCATGAAAAATTCCATCAAAGAATAAATATGGTCAGAATAAATTCTATTTATGACACCACTGGCGTTTTCCACTGGAAAAGAAATAGAGTTCTAAAAAAAACATCTAAAAATATCCAGATTATATTCATTTGAATTTGTCTGAAGATGTAGTATGTTAAATTCATTAAAATATTTCTATAAATTACAGAAAATAGAACTCATTTTCCTGAAAAGCATCTGAATAGCTATTTGCGACGTGGAAAATCATCTAAAAAGAATCCAGATCCGAATGAAAAAAAACATCTAAATTGGCAGCAGGGACGTAACTCACATTTTGGTAAGTCAGTCAATCACAGTGATTGCTGCTAGAGATGCTTTCGCATCTAAAAAGCGATTGGTTGAATCAAGACATAAGTAACTTATCCATTGATCACCTTTTTTTTTCCATTTTTTTGATTGATCACCTAAAACACAGCATGCTGCCAAAGGACGTTAGTTATGTGACGATTTTAGTGGGGTGAATAATCGGACCGGTGTCATCACGTGGTTCGCTATTTAAACTTGAATTTTTTCTACGAATGAAATGAAGATGACAAAAATTTCTAAGATATGTAGAATCTGGATGATATAGATTTTTTTTTATTAATAAATCTGTCAAAATGGTGTCATCGGGATGCAAAAAAAATTCTCAATTTTTAAAAAAATTAAAAGGGGCCTAGTAGAGTACTGATGCCATAGGAGCGCTGAAATAAACAAGAAAACTCATAGAAAAGGATCGAGACTCCATGCACTTTTGATAGCTGCAGTTGTTCAATTGGCATCTCTGTTCACATCATTGGAATTCTGTTCTTGTTTATTAGTTATACAAGAGAGGAATTCTAATGATGTTTCCAGGGTTGTCAATAGAACAACTTCAGCTATCAAAACATTTTTCAAATATGCATGTGTCTCTTAATCTGTTTGCAAGCGTGTTTCAGCAGCCCCCCTCAATCATATGATTGCTATTTAGTTTTACTCGAATCTTATATAATTGATTGATGCATATTTTTCAGTTATCAACAAGAAAATCAACCTTGAAAGCTATTTGCAATTTATTCAGAACACTATCAGTAGAACGCTCTTGCATCTTAAAATATTCTACAAGACACTTCTGTGGCTGCCCACGTTGTGTTATCAGTCCGATATATGATTGAATTAAATCATGTATCTCAAGCAGAGAGACAAGTATCATCTACCCTTCCCTCTCTCTCTCCCGCTTCTCTCTCTCTCTCTCTATATATATATATTGAACAACCATAGCCAACAAAGATGTCGAAGCCATCCATTCAGGGTTGCGAATATTCGATTTGAAAATTTGGAAAAGAAATTCTCCCTGAACAACACTGGTCTTTGAAACGTGAAACAATCTTTTTTTAATCTGGACATTTTCAACACTTGACTCAAAGATTCTGAACGAAAATTCTGGATTGATAACCCTGGTTCAATCCCATTCTATATGTTCACATTTTTGTATGTTCCAGTGCTCCAGAGCTCCTGGCCGAACTGTTTTGTCTACAGACTTGAAAATCAGCATCAGAACTCAAATTAACCCCTCTAAAAAAGTTAAAAAAAAACAAAAAAAACTCTGTTCACTTTTCGGTGGTCTTATGTTAACAGATTTATTATTATTATTATTATTATTATTATTATTATTATTATTATTATTATTATTATTATTATTATTATTATTATCTAGATTTGTGATTTACATGTTGTTAGATGTTATTCACTCTATTTTAGATGTTTTCCAGTAGAAAGCACCAGCGATGTCATAAATAGAATGTTGGACACAGATCTGTCCCGGGATTCGCCACACCACTCTATTGTGGGCGTCGCAGAGCCATTATTTTCTGAATTTGTCGGGTTCGTCTCTCCATCTTGTACTCTGCCGGCGTCGGTTCCACATGTGATCTCGGGGGATCCATGTCGTGAGTCGCTATTTCAATCGGTTGTCTGCCATTCTTGCAACATGATCAGCCCACTTCAAAATTTGACCCTACGGTTCTTTGTTTACTGACTGGGATAGCGAGTTTGGATGCATTTTGTTTTGTTTTCTAGAACAAAAAAAAAAAAAAAAGAAAAAATCTCATCTAAATTGGCAAACTTGTCCTCATACCTATAGAAGGGAAATCGGGGTTAGGGGGGACAACTGAAAAAGAAATTATGGATTGGGGGAGGGAGGGCCCTGAAAGTGGAACTGCAGATAAAAGGGACTTCTAGAAAGGAGAATATTGATTATATAAAACACCTATAAAAAAAGATTAGTCCAAAAATTCGATGCTTATGAATGCTGATGACGTAATATTATACCTCTTGATTGTTTTTTGATGACGTCAGTTGACTGGTGACCGAAAAACCATCTAATAAGTTGCATTTGGGTTTCCAACACATTGGAAAAAAGATATGATCAAACAATAAGTTACTTCGGTCGCCTTTTGGTGGGTAGTGATCAAAGAAAGGCAGAACACAAATCAATTTAGCATGAACTACGAACATTGGAAATTGAACCCTGTCAAAAAACTATTGGAGGATTAAAAAAAAACAAAACGAAAACAAACCCAGAATGCTTTTATATATATCATAACCAGTCTTCTAATGTCCGGATGGACACATTAATGGGATGGACACATTGGAATTAAAAACGTACAGTATTTATAGAAACAAAAAAAAATTATATCCGAAAAAATAATTGAACTGAAAGATCTTTTGGTAGTTCCAAATTTTAGAAAAAAGATCTTTAGAATGAGCTGATACAATTGGGTATGGTTAACCACGTTCTCCTTCTACCATTGTTTGATAATTGTGTATTGATTGGGAAATTCTGACCAAAGTGTAAGTATACCCCTTCCCAACAATTAGGGAGAAGAGATTAGAGATGGGAAATTAATTAGTGGGGTCCTGAGAAGAGCGGAGCGGGACGGGGAGGATTTCTTTTCAAAAATTGATAAGTAAGGTGGAGGCAGTGATGGGGTAATTATGAATAATCATCATCATCATCATCATCATCATCAGCAGCAGCAGCAGCAGGGGGGTATTTCTTTTCAAAAATTGATAAGTAAGGTAGGGGCAGTGATGGGGTAATTATGAATCATCATCATCACCATCATCATCATCATCATCATCATCATCAGCAGCAGCAGCAGCAGCAGCAGGGGGGTATTTCTTTTCAAAAATTGATAAGTAAGGTAGGGGCAGTGATGGGGTAATTTTGAATCATCATCATCATCATCAGCAGCAGCAGCAGCAGCTTTTTATTGTCCGTTGTTGACAATAGAACTTCCCCAGGATTCGCCAGACTTCTTAAACAAGGTCATTGCGGAGCAAAAACATGTCTATTTTGTCTTGCCATCATATTTTCGCATATGATCTCCGGGGATCAACATTGTGAGTCGCGATGTTTATCGGTTCTCTGAGTTTTCTCTTGATTCTATACTTGACTCTGTTTTCTTTTTCTCTGATATATTGCACTGGTTTGCGATCTCTCTCTGTGATGTTGACTATGATTCTCTCATGTGCACGTTGTATGGTCTTCAATTCGAGGGACGGTTTCTTGGTTAGGTTCTATGTTTCTGCTCCATAGATGACTATCGGGAGGATGCATTTGT
Organism: Thysanoteuthis rhombus; assembly: GCA_963457665.1. NCBI lineage: Eukaryota > Metazoa > Mollusca > Cephalopoda > Oegopsida > Thysanoteuthidae > Thysanoteuthis > Thysanoteuthis major. The sequence continues at coordinate 52,597,493 of OY735224.1, forward strand.
CGTAGACCCTACTTTTTGGAGCTAATGGGATTATCTTGTTCTTAAAAGTTGAGCTTTCTCTACCAAAAGCTTGTCATCGTAGAAATAGTGGTCAACTTTTTTCAGGTCTGCGTTTTCGATTTTGATTTTTGTGTCCTTGTTCTCAACGTGTTTGTTTTACAAGATATTTGTTTCGTTGAAGTTCATGTGTGGTCCAACTCTCTCGCTCTCTTTGTACAGTTCGTCAAATATTACTTCGAGATGGTGGATGTTTTTTCTTTGTTTTTTTTTTACAAAAAGCACAATGTCGTCAGCAAATCCAAGGTTACTGAGGCATTCGCCGTCTATTATGATACCAGTCCAAGTTTCGGAAGATAATCTCGAAGCTGGCTGTGAAGGGTTTGAAAGAGCTCATATCATCTTATCTCACTTCATTTTGGAGCTGTTTGCTTGGAAAAAATCTAGCCATTTTTTGGCCATCAAGGGAGGTAATTTCCAGCACCAAATAAGCAAGGATTACCACGCCCTTTCCTCATTAGAAAACGTCAATCATAACTGCCATCAAAACTGTCAGAATAGATTTCTTTTAGATTTCAAGTTGGTCTGGCTGACTTTGTATGCAAGTATTTATGTATGTATGAAGCTGTCAGTTAAAACTGTCATTAAAATTGTCAACATAGATTTCTTTTAGTTTTCAAGTTGGTTTTGCTGGCTGGCTATGTAAATATATATCACGCTTACAGGCCACACCTATACAGCATTTACTGTCTGGAACATGCATTTTCTTTTGCCAAATTTCTTTCACACCAAATACTTTTTTAAGGGGGTTTAGTTAGCAATGTAAGTTTATGCTAAACTTCTACCTTAGTTTGTGCATCCTTTAAAAAATCCAGACTTTGTGTGATCACTGCCCAACAAAAGGCATGAGAAGTAATTTACACATTGATCAACCATTTTTTCCAATTTTTCTTATTGATAACCCCCAACTCGGCATGCTGCCAAAACATGTTAGTTATTGACGGTTTCTATTGAGTGACTATCGAGACTTCTTCCTTATCTAGCTGCGACAATGGATATCATCGCTTGGTGTCCGCAGAGGATTCGATTTGTTTGCTTGATATTGATCAGTCATAAGTGTGGAATCATTTTGTATTTGTTTACTGAAAAGTTGAATGTTTGTCAGCAGACTTGATCTTGAAATAAGCCAGAAAGTCTGACTATAGATGTCCTGTCTTTTTTTTTTGCGTCAAGATATAGCAAGGTTGGTGTTTCTAGCCTTTCTCTTCCAAGTTTACATGTGAAATGGAGTCAAAAAACGTCTTAAAACAACTAGAAACATCTACATTCTCCGGATATATATATATATATATATATATATATATATATATATAAAAAATCTAGGAAATATGTTACGTATCATTAATTAGTCAAATGTGGCTTTAATCTTCAAGTTAATCTTATTAAAACTTTAAACAATTTATCAAAAATATCTAAAAATATTACTTTTCTCATTATTACAAATTAAAGAAAAAATATTGAACAGCGTTGGCCACAACCCTTTTTTAATTTGTGCGTGTGTTGGTGTTTCAGCCTTTTTAGTCATACCTTTTTGTCTACAGATTAGAGAATTAGCATCAGTACTCCACTAGACGTCTTCTAAGAATGAATTTTCATTGACTCTAGAGAAAAAAAGTCTTATTGACTATTTTGAAGCCTTATTTTGTCTGATATAGTTTTTTTTAATGACTGTTAGATTCCCAAGAAATATTATGTTTTGTAGATGTTCTTAAACATTATTTTAAATGTTTTCCAGTGGAAAACGCCAGTGTGTCATAAATAGAATTCATTCTGACCATATTTATTCTTCGATTGAATTTTTACGCATGACTTCAAAGTTTGAGGCTACGGTTGATCAATTATTGACTATGATGGCGAATAGCTTATTTTATTAAAATCATCAAAAACTCAGTTTTTTACATGCAGACACAACCAAAAAATGAAGATTTTGATGTCGACCGTTTAAATTGGTGTCACGGAGCAAGGGACGTAACCCAGCAACATTTGAATTGGCAACACTTAACAAAGGACGTGGCCAGTACGATCATTGTCACTACCACCATCGTCATCATCATCACCCATGCTCAACCAAAATAGTATTTCTCGCTGAGAAAATAAAATAGTATGAAATATAGTTCTGTATTGATTTCCTAATACATTGAGTACACTTTACTTGATAAATATCAGATTTCAAATATTCAACAATCTTTTTTTTTGGAATTAATTATTCAAAATAAGTAATATATATATATATATATATATATATATACATATATATATATATATATATATATATATATATATATATATATATTGTGTAGAAAGCTTTATAGCTTTAAACGATAGACATTAAAAAACTTTATCAATAGATTTTTGTGTCACTGCAGTCACCCATTCCCCAATATATGTCAATGCAATTCATTTAATTTTCATCGGTGTTTTTCCCCCCTGTTTCCTCCAATACTTTGTTATTATTGTACAATGTAGAAATTTTCTCTTGTTGGGATCATCAGTTCTTTACCATGTAACCATTTCGGGGATTAAAAAAAAAAAAAAGAGTTGTATTAAGAGGGCACCCCAGCAGTGTTGATCGAACGCCAACTCCCTTCATTATTTATTTTATGCTATATATGTAGTTTGTCATTTTATATAAGGTTTTCTGTGTATTGTATATTGATATTATCTCATATTACATATCCACTATTTTCTTGAAACAGGGCTTACTCACGTAAGTTACCCAAAAACATTTTTAACGACGAGGGATCAGGGAGTATAACAATAGACATGACTTGCTCTTCGTGCCATTTCTATAGAATGTTCATCCATATATATATATATATATATATATATATATATATATATATATATATAATTCAACTATAAGAAGTGAGACAGACTCAGGAGGGAACATATATGGAAACTAGGTTTATTTATACGTAAATGTTTTCATTGATGGTCTAGACAGGTTTCGGGAGGTATTCCCATCTTCAGTAGAGTGTGCTGTGTGTGTTTGTACCATATAATGGTTATAAGTGCACCATCAGGGGCTTTGCTTTGTGAGCAAAAAATGGGATCACATCTGCTAGGGTCATCCTGTTGTGTGAGAGTAAGTTCAGTCTGTGATTAAGTCTGTGGTGTTATCAGCAGTAGTAGGTCTTGGAGAGGACATAGGGTGTCAGGTCTGGAGGAAAGTACTTTGGTGTTAAATTGAGTGAGATATTAGGGATATTATAAATGGGAGGATGACGAAGTTAAGGAACTGATAATACGTTAAGTTGTCTTTGCTTTTCTATAATTGTCTATAATTCATATCAGTTTTGATAAGGTGATGTCCTACTCTCAAAGATACTGTACTGAAAGGACACCTGGCTATTGTATTTGCATGAGTTTAAAAGCGGTAAAAAATGCTGTTCAAGCTCTTAAGAGAATCAATTTCGCATCTGGAAATTCAATCCCATTGAAATACATTCAAAATCAGACTGGGAATATCCAGCTTCGGCAAACAGACATGGACTCATTTTGTTTCATGACATTTACAGACCTCACATAAGCAATCCATCAAAAACAAAGTTCATCATCACCAGTCTTTTAACGTCCGTTGTTGGACATAGACCTTTTCCAGGATTCACCACTCTTCTCTATCATGGGCATCGCTCAGCCAGTATTTCCTGAATTCGTCGACATCATCTCTCCATTTTGTATTCTATCGGCCTCAGTTTCTTATGTGATCTCTGGGGATCCATGTTGTGAGTCATGATGTCCATCGGTTGTCTGTCAGTCTTGCAACATGGCCTGCCCATTGCCATTTGAGATTTCCAGTAGTTTCTATGATGTCTCAGACTCCTGTTTTCTTCCTGATATACTGTGCTGTCTTGTGATCTCTCCATGTGAGTTTGAGCA
>OY735224.1:52606428-52623928 GCA_963457665.1 Thysanoteuthis rhombus
TAGTTTTCAAATCAACAAATAACAATAACATAACGAAGATAGCATTGCAAAAACTAAAAATCAAAAAAGAATTTTCTAAAATCTAACTGAACTGAAAAAAAAATACGAATTGAAAAACTTGAAATGCTACAAAACAAGAAAGATTGAAATAGGAAGTATAGATTTGATATGGCAAGGCTTTCCACGCACCCTCCGATATTGTTACGGATAGGAATCAAAATAAATCGATTCAAACGCCGGCAAAAGCCCAAAGGACTGAAACATGAATGTGTTTGTGTAGCGAATCCATTATTTCACAATATATATATATATATATATATATATATATATATATATATATATATATATATATATATATGTATATATATATATATATATATATATATATATATATATATATGTATATATATATATATATATATATATATATATATATAAACATAAGAAAAAGTTTGTTCACTTCTCTCTTCCTCACGCAAACACAACATGGATCTTCCATTGGTGTTTTTGTTAGATATCGGAAAAGATATTTTGGGTGTATTGAATTTACTCCAAACTAACAGAAATACGAACTGCAAGATATAAATAGAAAACATTTTGAAAGAGACTCCTCGGAGAAGTCCAAGAAACGACTGAGAAAAAACAAAACTAAACAAATAACCACAGTGTTATTTTGCCACGTCGTAACTCTCACTACTAACTCGAGCTCTGGATTGAACAAGAACCATAAGTTCAACGATCTGTCCACCACTAGAGGTAGTAATTGCAGACAGAGGAAAAGGAGAAGCATGTAGCCTTTCTCGGAGTCAATTGATTCTTATATTTGTAAAATATTGCAATATGGAAATAATCTGCGAGGATTATTTACAATGATAATCATAAATAACCATTTTGTTTTTTTTTTCAAAATACAAAAATGTTCATCGCAGATATTCTATCATGACATTAACAGGGGTAAAAAAAAATGATCAGAATATTGTCCTTTTAATATCACACCTTTTAATGACATCGCACGTCTTTCTTCCTTCCTCCGCCTTTCCGTTGTTCCACGTAACTGGAACCGACCGATCGACCGGACAGCGTCTAATACAGATGTGTGGACTCATCTAAAAATGCGATTAACTCGACACACTCAGATAAAGAATGACGAGGTTACGAGATAAAAAGACATTTGAAACAACAATGCAACACGTTTTTTCATCTTTCGATCAATCAAATTTTCTGATCGTGTTTCGACTGGAACCTCAAGATATTTTCAACAATCATTTTCTCTAGCCTTTACAGGAATTGTCTTGATCAGTCGTTTCAGGCTCTTGGCTAAGATCAAAGTACAGTATTTGCTCTTTGATGCACTTGAGCTGAGAAGTTGATCAATTTCTGGGATCGTCCCCCATCCTGGAACCACTGACCAGCATGCTCAGGCTCGTCCTGAGAGCATCAACGGGATCTGCCTTGTGAACAAAGTCAAGCCATCCCTAATGACTCACGCATCGAAACTTAAAAACTCTTGCACAACAGGATTCTTCCAGTAGACATAGTCCAGCTTGTCTTGACGTCCTTGCAAAATCATGCGCAAGGAATCGGGTTCATTGTACCCTGTGCCTGCACGTTTTTGAACGTGTGGGACCCCACTTTAATCCGACTTCATGTCTTATCTGAAGTTGTGCAGATGCAGATAAACAAACTCAACCTTTTCCTTGTTCATGTACCTTGTTCACTACATTTCAGAGTATCATTCTCCCTCTCCTATAACTGATTCTAAATTTGCCTTCCCCTATTGCAGCTTGTAGAAAAATCAATATTTTAGCATTTTCAATCTGCCAATCTGTGATCTCAATTCTCCAACCCTGATTGCACCCTAGTTGAAAACTCTAGGCTCATAAAGGTATTAATATTATCTATACCTCACATAGATATAGTCCACTCGCGAATCAGAACTCATCATGATGATCATCTTCAGTCTTTCAACGTCCGTCGTTGGACAAAGACCTTCCCCAGGATTCGCCACATTTCTCTATCATAGTTGTCGCGGAGCCAGTACTTTATGAATTTGTCTCACTCGTCTCTCCATCTAATATTCTGCCGGCCTCGGTTGCGCATGCAAACTCGGGGGATCCATGTCGTGAGTCGTGATGTCCATCGTTTGTCTGTCATACTTGCAAAATGGCCAGTCCACTGCTATTTGAGATTTTTAATGGATTCTGTGATGTCCCTGACTCTTGCCTTTTCCCTGATGTGCTGTGCCGTCTTGTGGTCTCTCCATGTGAGACCTGATATAATTCTTTCATGTGCACCTTGCTCAACCGAAGGCTTGCTATCCCAGTGTGCTAAAAACAATGTCTAGAATTATCTGAAAGATACCTTTTATCTAGAATGATCTCTAAAGAAAAGATTATTAGCGTTTTTGATGAAAAATAACCATAGAGACCCTCAAAAACAGTTTTTGACGAAACAAAAACCAAAATGTAATTAGATGGTGCCTAAAAGCGTATTCATGCAAATTTTGTAGCCCATAAGTATGACTTCATAGTGCTGAGAGACACAGATACACATTCGTACATAGAGAGAAGAATCTGTTGCCCACTTGCAGCAGGTTGGTCGAGCGGGCCATTTGTAGGTGATTTGATACTTGAGAATTATAGATTATGCGAGATCCCGAGCGTATTCATTTTAAATGAAAGTATTATGTACCGTCTGCTTTTATTGAAAAACCAATCGTCGAGACATTGCTTTTATCTGGCCTTGAACGATGACTATTTATTACTGAGAGACAAACAGGTTATTGCAAAAGTGTAGAGGGTCTGATTTCTCCCAACATATGACCTGGATTCTTTGAGCACGTTGATGAATATTGTAATTATTGAACGTATTATTTTTCACTTAATAAATTCGTCCTTCATCTTTTTTTCCGGATCGAATGGGAAATGAAGATTATATTTCTTCCAAGAATCAAATGATAAACAGGTCTGGTGAGTCACTTAATAGACATGACGGTTTCTACAGAGTGACTAAACAGACCGCTCTACTCAACCATCTCCTAAAATCTTTCAGTTAATGCATCTATTTTTGTGTGTACGCGGCAGACCACCCGTCTCTCGGTTTTTATGAGAGCAGGTGAAATTTCAAGGAAAACAACTATTGTTGCGTGAGAATAGGAACCGCCAACCGTAAAATTTAACAAACAAGATCTATAATTGGCCATTTTTATTTCAAAGGTAAAGAACGAAAACTCTTACTAGAGGCAGTGAATCGGCTATAAACGAATCACAAACAAATGAAAAAAAAAAAGAAAGGAAAATAGTGCTAAGATGGAGAGAAAATAATGTTACCATTATTTTAAGCTTTCTTTCTTTCTTGCTTACCTTGCTCAGCACTCAAGAGATAGATCTTCGGTTACCCAAGTTTGGAACTATTTGTGGTTTCAAAAATGCTCGTTTTAGAATCCCCTATGACTATCAAGACGTGCCGAGACTTGAAATGCGCAAAAAACTTGCATTTTCATTCGCCGTCAGTGTGAGTTAAATATCGATTCATCACATCGACCTGTGGAAATTTCACGGGTATTGACAACTAAGATTGTCCGTTATCTGATGCCTCTGCTCTCTTCCCACCCTTCGGCCATTCGCATTTTTAACTTAAAGTTATACAAATATGGATTATCCGATTTATCTATCATTAAATGAATGATTGTAAACCCTTATCATTATTATTAATTGCCACTATCTTCCTTCATCTTAATTTCAGTTGCCTTTTATCGCAACCTTACTCAGGTCGGATCTCCTCCAGCAATGAGTAAACTGCGAAAACTAGAATAAAAAATACGTTACCCGTGAGAATCGAACTCACAACCCTCTATACCGGAGGATGTCTCAATTAACGGTGCCGAAGAGGTCAGTAAACTACATGATCTGACCTTTTTCTACCATTTTACAAACGTATATAGTCCTGGCTATAGCTGACATGTCGTGTCCAAAATGTTGTTACTCATTCTGTCATTATTTCAATTGATATTCGGACCATCTTTGTTGTTTTTCATACAACGTTTCGGCCGTTGCATTCTACGGCCTTCGTCAGGTATCATCTGGGAGATTTTTTAACCGAATTTTTTTAACGAACCGAACCCTTTATTTATCCGATGGGGGTATATTGACCGTACTCCCCTCTTAGCGTTAGTAGTATTGTTATATTGTCTCACACTGGGATCGAACCTAGAACCATCAGATTACTTAACAGTAATTTGTCTGATGCTGTAACCACTGCGCTATGTGTTCATGCGGACAACCGGTGCTAATTTTTAGGAGCCTTAAACCTCAGGTGACAGATTTTTTTTTTTGTTGATGTTATTGTTTTCTGTCTTTTATTATTATAGGTTCCCATATGGTATCCATTTCAATGCTAGGATTACTGAGGCAGTTTCGCTTGACTTGCATATGGGCCGACTCTTTCAATTTACAAATTTTCCAGTGTTCTTCCTGATCAATTAGTGTGAGACAATATAACAATACTACTAACGCTAAGAGGGGAGTACGGTCAATATACCCCCGTCGGATAAATAAAGGGTTCAGTTTGTTACTTCCCCAAATCTCCCAGATGATACCTGACGAAGGCCGTAGAGTGCAACGACCGAAACGTTGTATGGAAAACAACAAAGATGAGGATGGTCCGAATATCAATAGGAATAATGAGAATACCTCATCTCAAAAATTCCGAGATATATCATTCTGTCATGTTTTATATATATATATATATATATATATATATATATATATATATATAATGTGTACTTTAGAGAGTGAAACAGACTCGGGAGTGAAGTTTCTGGTGGTAAGGTTTTATTAATCCTTATATGTCAATAGTCCATACATGTTTCGGGATTTCTCCCATCATCAGTGGTGCGTGTTGTGTGAGTGTGAATTAAAATGTACCATGTGGAACCAGACTCCACTGCCAGCGGCTATGCATTGTGGGTAAGTTTTGTTGTCAGGGCTACTAGAGGCCTCATGCTGAATGTAAGAATGACCAGCAGGTATTGGGATTTCGGTAAAGCAGCAGCAGTTGGACTTGGGGAGGGCAGAGTGTGTCAAGGTAGGGGGTAGTGTTGTGGAGGTGGATTTTTTAGTATGTTTAGGATAGTGTAGAAGGAGGGGTGGTGGGGTCAAGGAGCTACATAGGTATCAACCTTAAAAGTTACTGAAAATGTTTTGGCTTTGATTTGGACAGGATTGTTGTAACAGGCTAAGGTGAAGTTTTTCCTATGGGTCTAGGTGACTTTGAAGCTTCCATTATTGAATGTGTCTAAGGTGTGGGTGTGAGGATATTAATGGTAGGAGTTGTGTGTATTAGTGTTCTGTGTGGTGAGGGTTGTTCAGTTTAGTATTTAATCCATTAGGATATAGGGTTTTAAGTTTGTTGATCCACCCCAAAGTGGGCTCTAAGTTTGATCCTTCTGAAGAAGTCATAGAGATCTTTGTTGAGGGTGTGATTGTTGAAGTGTGAGGGCCGGGGACAGAAATTAAGGCCCTTGTTAAGGAGTTTGAATGTGTCCCTAGTAAATCGAAATTTACTTAGGTACATTACTATCCCTTCTGGGTCTTCCTTAATTCTGATGGTGTGTAGTAGTGTTTTATATATATATATATATATATATATATATATATATATATATATATATATATATAACTTAATTCTCTTGCCTTAATTGCAGTAATTGATAGAAAGTCATTGTTTAAAACTGAAGGATCAGTTTAGTATAAAACTACATTGCAAATTGAAACCTTCGCTAAAACCTGCTAATCGGGAAGGATTTTGAAAAAGACTTTTTGTAGACATAACAAGGAGTGAAAATTTACATTTTCAGCCCTCTACCTACATTGGGTCGACCAGTGAATGTAAAACATATACAACCAGCCAGCGAGCCTGCCAGTTAGACTAGCTTAAAAACTGAGTGAGACCTATGCTGACAGTTTTCACTGAAGGTTTCTAATTTGAGAAATCTTTGTCTGTGTGTATGCACCGAGATAACTCGACAACTTGCCATTGTAAGAAGTTGATATTCGCCATTACATTGGTTTGTGCATCAGACATTGCAATGTCAAGTTTGAAGTTGTTTGGATTTACGGTTCTCGATATGTGGCAGGTGCTCGATTTACAGTAAAAAATGCATACTAATATGAACCACATATTTTATGGCCGTAGAAAGTGACATGATTATGACACGATGTGCGCCTCTAATCGTTTTGAAGAAAGAGAGAGAGACACGGAGAGAGAGAGAGAGAGAGAGAGAGAGAGAGAGAAAGAGAGAGTAAAAAGAATAGAGAAAATGAACATTATTTTCATTGTTATTACAATAAACGATGATATTTGTTTTGATTGTTGCTATTGATGACATCATAGATAAATAAAGAACAGCATCTCATTATTTCAAGTTTAAGCCCCCCCCCCCGAAGATTTTTTTGTAACCGGATGAACTTTTTAAACAGGCATGTCCTAGTATCAGTAAATTAAAGTCCTACATGAAAGGAGAGATTCAATACTTTCAAACTGAAATATATTTCATCATTTCTTATATAAGTCCACATATCTCTATAACACACTTTTCTGTCGGTTGGTTCTGTTTCTATAAAAGATAGAAAGAGAAGGAAGGGTGATGTCATTGAAAGAATATATACTCCGATCAATAGATGACATCACAAGCGTTTTTTTTTTCAGCGTTGCCAACTACTGTTTATTACTTATAGCTTGAATTATCTTAAAATGGCTAAATTTGGCTAAACTTATCAATTTTCAGCGAATTTCATGGCTAAAAATTACCCTAAGACAGCAGAGCACACCCAGGAAAAGACAAGAGTCAGGAACATCATCATCATTCTTTTAACGTCCGTTGTTGGACATAGACCAATCTCTGGATGTGCCACACTTCTCAAACATGGGCGTCGCAGAGCCAGTACTTTCTGAATTTGGGACATTATAGAATTCATTAAAAATCTCAAATGGCAGTGGGCTGGCCATGTTGCAAGAATGGCGGACAACTGAAGGACACAGCCTTAGTTGAACCACTTTTGGCACAGAGTAAAGTCAGAGCTTAAAATAGAAGTGCTTCAGCAGAAATTAACCATTGAAAAAATTGTTTGGCGAATCAAACTTTTGGCAATATGCAGAACTAGTTATCCCCCCCCCGATCATTGTTATCTTGGTGTGAGCGAACACAAGCCTCATTTTTTTTTTGCAAAGAGGGAACCATGTGTGAATTTTGCACGCATCTAAAGAACATTTTGGAGCCTACAGGAACTGTTTTGGGCTCTGGGTAAAATTCAAAAGATGAAAGAAAAAAAGAAGAAATGGTTTAACTGAAAATCGATCATTGTACAAAAAAACATTATAATAAATGTTTGAAAAAAATAAACTTCATTCCAAAAAATGCAGTCTCGATTTTACACAGAAATAGCAGAAACAGGCATGAGCCGATTACTTAGTTAGTGCCCTTACGCTAGCTACGGTCTTGATTATCCCTGTCCGGGGCTTCACATCTCACAAGCTTCTCAGCCTGGACTGCAATGTGTGAAATAGATTTGAGGGCGATAAGCAGCTTCACCCCATGCTATTTTACTCATAGTTGAGAGGGGAAGTAAATTCATGACTTTCCCAAGAGCAACAATGCAAAGTGAACAAAAACTCGGTTCGCTAATTCTATATTCCGTGCCGCTGACCGTTTGGCTCCCCCGAACTTTGGGAAGAGCTGATTAACTGGCCAGTTTACAGCCCCATTCGGTAAAATTGAGAGAAAAAAAAATCAAGAGATGTTTGTATCCTAATAGTAACTATTTTTCTGAACTTAGAATTTTTTGGAAAAAATTGTTCATTTCTATTTTTAAATTGTTTACTTTGAAAGTTACGCGAGTTTCTAATTTTCGTGTCCGGATTCGAATTCGCACTAGGTGTAATATAGGATAAAAATGAACCCTGGCAGACATTATTACAACCTGATAGCGGACAGAATATAAAGAAACGATACACCAACGATTAAGACTAAACAGATTTTAGGACAGTTTATACGTAGTTTATACATAAAAAATGTCTTTAATTGAATTTGTCAACATACTTTTGCTTAGTATATCTCGGAATTTTTGAGATGTGGTATTATTATTATTTCTATTGATATACGGACCATCCTCATCTTTGTTGTTTTTCATACAACGTTTCGGCCGTTGCACTCTACGGCCTTCGTCAGGTATCATCTGGTAGATTTTTGGGAAGTAACGAACCGAACCCTTTATTTATCCGACGGGAGTATATTGACCGTACTCCCCTCTTTTAGCGTTAGTAGTATTGTTATATTGTCTCACACTAGGATCGAACCTAGAACTTTCAGATTACCTAACAGTAATTTGTCTGATGCTGTAACCACTGTGCTATGTGTCCATGTGAAAAACAACAAAGATGAGGATGGTCCGAATATCAATAGAAATAATACTTTTGCTTTTGTTGTTTTTGTCCTGAAATCGAGACAAGATGTATTTAAACTTTATGATGACGTTTTTTTTTCCTGAATTCCCTGGCTCAGAATCGTGTAGGAAAATGTATTCATTCGTTTCTGTGTGTTTTTTACTTCACAAGTTATGCGATTTTCTTTTTTCCCGAGTGCCAAGATTGAGGACCGCACTAGGTGTCACATATAGTTGAAAATAAACCTCGTGGGACATTATTTTAGCTTGGAGAAAATCTGAGGAGAGGGGGATCCTAGTGAGCTTCCTTTTTCGACTGGACAATACGTCGTGCCTGATCAATACCTAGACGGGTATTCTTCTGGAAATACCAGACACTCTAAGTAGCAGAGGATCATGTATAGTGCCTTCCATGGTGATACCGTCGATCCTCTTGAGGAGGAGACCGCTCTCTACACTACATTAGATAAAACAAACCAAAGAGCCACTTCCCTCACCCTACCGAACCCATTGACTGGCCTAGCAACGAGCAACAGGAAATGAACGAATCGAATGATTAATAGCCGACTTGTGTCCACTCTCCAATATTTGAGGCGCGATTAGTCGGACATAAAGCAGAATTAGAATTTCAAGCTTGGCCGATGAGCGTCACTAATAACATTATCGCTTCACTGAGAAGGATTCAAGGCTTCTGTGTGGTTTGATCATCTTCCAATTGGATTATACGGTATAATGCAATCTTGACGAACTTCTAAGTGAAAAGGGGATGCAAGATAAAGTGAGTGACCCTTGAGCCAAGGTCATCAATGCCGGAGATGTTTCGAGTCTTGGAAGCTTTTATAGGTATGAACAATATGGACCCGAAAATCGACACCTTAGAAATTTTAATATCTGGTAAAATCAGTCTATCATTCGATTTTAATAAAATTTTCGTTACTTATTTATTGAAGGACGAATTTTGATAATAATTCCATTACAAATATCGGAGAAGGAATTTTTCTATTTACACAATTCCTGCCGCTCTTTCATTATTTTTATGATTTTTTTTTGTTATACATTTATGTTTTCATTGATTTTTACACGTTTAAATGATAAATCCCTCAAGATATTAATTATGTTTACCTTTTTTTTAGAAAAGCAACTCGGCTGGCTCGTACTGGAAGTATCACTTTGAGAATCAAAAAACGGGGAAATCAAGTAAAGATATTTCTCTTGGCAAATCTTTATTCCATGTTTATAATTTGATCCCCCCCCCCCCAAAAAAAAAATTCACTCAATATTTAAGAAAAAAGATTATTTATCATTTTTATCGATTACACCCAGTTTATGCTATGTCGGAGCACTTTTCTGGAAAAGGTCATTCATCATCATCATCATCATCATAAGTCTTTCAACGTTCGTCGTTGGACATCGACCTTCCCCAGGATTCGCCACAATTCTCTATCATAGGCGTCGCAGAGCCAGTACTTTCTGAATTTGTCTAGCTCGTCAATCTAATATTCTGCCGGCCTCAGTTGCGCATGTGATTACTGGGGATCTATGTCGTGAGTCGTGATGTCCATCGGTAGTCTGCCATTCTTGCAACATGGCCAGTCCACTGCCATCTGAGATTTTTAATGGATTCTATAATGTCCCAGACTCTTGTCTTTTCCCGGATGTACTGTGCTGTTTTGTGGTCTCTCCATGTGAGACTCAGCATAATTCTTTCGTGTGCACGTTGCATGGTTCTCAATTTTCGGATCTGTCTCTTTGTTAGGTTCCATGTTTCAGCTCCATAAGTGACTATTGGGAGGATGCATTGGTTATACACCCTTCTCTTTAGGATTAATAGGATCTTCTTATTTTTGAAGGTTGAGCTTACTTTGCCAAAGGCTTGCAATCCTAGTGTGATTTTTCGCTTGATTTCTTTTTCTTTTGAGGGTCTCATGGAGATTCGTTGTCCTAGGTAGATGTAGTGGTCTACTCTCTCCAGTTCTGTGTCCTCGATTTTGATCATAGTGTTTTTATCTCCAGTGTGGCTGTTGCACATGATCTTCGTCTTGCTGAAGTTCACGTGTAGGCTGACTTTCTTGCTCTCTTCATTTAGTTCATCTATCATTAGTTGGAGGTCGTGTAGGTTCTCTGTGAAAAGATAACCATGATTAATACCTCGTTGGATGTATCTGTTAAATAATCAAGAATCGATGAAAATGGTCATGTATGAATAAAATCAATCATAAAAATGGGGGGCAGGGATAAACTTTATTCCGATATTTCGAATGGAAAATTATTTTTAAAAAATCGTACAGAAGCCTTGAATCCTTTCCCGTGAAGCAATAATGTTATTAGCGACGCTCATCGGCCAAGCTTGAAATTCTAATTCTGCTTTATATCCGACTAATCGCGCCTCAAATATTGGAGAGTGGACATAAATCGACTATTAATCAAGATTCGTTCATTTCTTGTCTTCCCAGGCCAGTCAGTTGGTTTGGGTAGGGTAGGGGGGTCTTTGGCTTGTATTATCTGATGTAGTGTAGAGAGTGGTCTCCTCCTTAAGAGGATTGACGGTATCGCCATGGAAGGCATTATACATGATCGTCTGCTACTTACGGTGCCTGGAATTCCCAGAAGATCACCTATCTATGTATTGATCAGCTTCGACGTTTCGTATTGTCGAGTCGAAAAAGTCGGCTCACGAGAATCACCCCCTCAGATTTTCTTCAAGCTGAACTAATGACCCACGGCGTTTAGTTTTTAATCGTATGTGACATCCAGTGCGGCCCGGGAAAGATAGAAAATCAAGACAAATGGATAGATTTCTCCATATAATCCCCGGAATTCAGAAAAAATCGGTATCATAAAGTTTTAAATAAATAAATTAGTCTTTGGATAAGTATAGAAAATTTTAATAAAATCGAATAGTATGCTGACTTTTGCGAACATAGTGTTCAAACCTATCTTAAGAGATAGAGAAAATAACTTCAGTTTGGCTGTAAATTATCCCGTTGTGGCAATATACATTCATTGTATACTTTTCGTTTTAAGGATATTGGCAAGGTGCTTTTTAATATGTCTCTATTTATACCAAATGTTTTCCGACCAATCGTTATGCGTCGTTTTATTCTGCTTTTATGGCTTTTCTCAAACCTGTCTTTTTTTTTGGGGGGGGCACAGTAACCTATGCTAGGGATAACAATGTAATAGAAAAAATGTCCTCTTAGATCTGAGGGACAGCCATGATATAATATGAATATTTGAGCAACAAGAATGGAGATTGGCTGGACACTTAGCATGAAGATAGGAAAACAAATTGAGCAAAAGGTCAACCTATTGGCGCTTATGGTACAACAAACTCAGTAGGAAAAGACCTGAGACAAATGGAGGAATGATACAAACAATTCTGCTGGTGAGACATGGTGAAGATTAGAGCAAACACGGTAATCATTTAAGAAAATGGGAAAGGCTTTCGTCCAGGAGATTGTGTCGGGCAGTGTTGACTTTTTTTAACGATCCAACAAAACGTGGGAGAAGTAATTCATTCTTGATCATCCCTTCTCCCCCCTTTTTTTAATTGATCACCCCAAACACGACATACTGCCAAAGGACAATGGTCTTTTGGTGGTTTCTACGGAATGACTAATCAGACTTGTTCATGTGTTTTATTTGGAGGAAATATACGTTTTTTTAGCTCGTCATTCCAATACAAACAAAATTGATTCCGGTGTCGAAATTTCAGTCTTGGGCTAGTATTTTATCTTATAAGATCTCTGAGTTGATACATTTGAACGGTATTGTGAGTTTGCATAAAGAGAGCAAGAACGTTCGATTACATATGAACTTCAATAAAACAAATGTCACGTACAACAAATCTATTGAGAACAAAGACACAAAAATCCGAATCGAAATCGCAGACCTGAAAAAGGTTGACCGCTACGTCTACGATGATAAGCTTTTGATACAGCAAGCTCAATTTTCAAGAACAAAATAATCCTGTGAGTTCTATAAAGAATGGTATACGTACACTCTTCTTTTCAGGACAAATGGCTTTTTCTTATTCCTGAATGTTGAACTTGCTCTACCGAAGGCTTAACATCCTAGAATGATTCTTCGCTTGATTTCTTCTTTTATGGGTTTCATAGAGACTCGTTGTCTTAGGTAGATGTGCTAATCTACCTTCTCCAGTTCTGTGTTTTCGAATTAGATCGTTGTGTTTTTGTTTTCAACGTGTTTGTTGTGTACGACATTTGTTTTGCCAAAGTTCATATGAAGGCCGACTTTCTTTCTTTCTTTCTTCATTCAATTCGTCCAGCATCACTTAGAGATCAAGAAACTTCTCTGCAAAGAAGACGATGTCGCCTGCAGTTCTGAGTTTGCTGAGGCATTCAGCGTTTATTCTGAATCTTTTATTCCCCCAGTTCAAGTTATGGAAAATGATCTCGAGGCAGGCTGTAAACTGTTTGGTTGATATCACCTTTCGTTACCCTTTGTTGGAGCTGAAAAGGTTCTGAATCTTAACGTAGAATAATAAAGGAGCTGTTGTGCTGGTAAATATATTACAATACTCTGACATTTACGGGTTCCACATTTTATAGAGTGATAGCATCAATGACCTTTGGAATTTCCTCTGAGACAAAGGCTTTTTTGAAGTCGATTAATAGTTCAGCGAGTGGCTTTTTATATAATGCTGCTTTTCTTTTGGTTGATTCATCGAATGACGATGGCCAATGACCGAATAGCTTCTTCCTGTTGATGGTTTTCATCTTGCGTTTCGGTGATTCGGTTGATATCTTTGGTGAAAATTTTGTAGATGCAGTTAAGTACGCTTTATTGGTCAGTAGTTGATGAGGTCTTTCGTTTTTTTTTTCAAATATAATTGCATTATGATTGCAGTATCCCAATCTTCTTGGATTCAGTTTTAGGAATAAGTTGATTAGAATGGTTAGTTTCCAAGCGATAACGTTACAAGTTTTTTGAGTTGGTCGATGGTTGTTTGGTCTCGATTTTCTTCGAGTGCACTAGTTATTTGTTTCTGTCCTGCAATAAGAGTAAATAGCTTTGAAACCCCGATCCTTTTCGAGAATAGTCTCGAATATTGCCGTCGTGTATCTTCATCTATCTCCTCTTAGTTTCTTTTGGATGGTTTGATTTATTTCAACTGCTTCAATCTTCACTGTTATTGTTGTCGGTGGCTTGAGCTTTCTGCGTTCTTCCATGAGATTCTAGGTTCCATCTGAGACTCTACCGATTAGTTTGTATGCTCTTTGGTTTAAACGTGGTGACCACTTCAATTAGAGATGCTGTTGTTCAATGCATTGGTGTTGGTGCCGTTCTCTCCTGGTTTGGTAAGAAGCTCAAACGTGTTTATCACTTCAAGCTTGAAAGATCGAATGAGCTCATCTAGTGGCTGCGGTTTAGTGTGGATCGTTTACCCTTGTTCTTTGTTGGTGTTAATTGGGATTTTACATTTTTACATTCTACCATTCTATGGTCGCTTCTTATATTGACTCGATGAAGAACCTGGATATTTTTGACGTTGTCAATCTTGTCTGTAACGTTGTAATCTACTTCGTTCTTCGTTTCATGATCCGGGCTCTTACAAAACCATTTTTCATTGGATTTCTTCTTGAGGGAGGTGTTTGTGAGTTTTGAAGCCATTTTCAGTTTCGAAATTTACCAGATATTCACCTCTTTTTGTACATTATATCACTTCATATCGCAAGACAGCACCCCGACAAAACATTTGAATTTGAAATGACAATATTGGAAGGCTTGTTAAATATTAAATTTTTCTTCTGACATTTCGTTCACGTCTGAACTTCCACAAAGAAATTGAAGAAAGAAAAATAGAAAACCAGATGTAATTATTATTAAAAAGAAAAATGTCGAGGGGCTGAGCTAATGCTGCTTCACGACTTATATAAACCTGGGGATGGATAAATAATGGAGAAAACAGGTCTGGTTAGTCACTCAGTAGAAACCATCATGTGTTGGGGGTGATTAATGGATAAGTGATCGATGGATATGCTACTTTATATTTTAGCATTTGACTTCTTTGGGGAAGTGATCGCTGAATGAGTCTGAATTTTCAAAGGTCAGTCAAAATAAAGAATCAATTTTGCCCGAACCTACGTAATATTTCACTCTCCGCCCCCCACACATTCAAAACCTGTTGGGAGGATTTATCTCCCCACAAACAAGAAGAATGTTTTTTGTATGCATAATAAGGAGTGAGTGCTTGAATTTCGGCTTACCCCCCAAAAAACGTCTCCTTGAACTAACTTTGAAATACTCCGTTAAAGAAAATTGTCAAGCTGAATTTATTAGTTTGCCTGGATGTAAATTTCTGATTAGATATGATAAATATCCCTTTGAGATAAACCGATAAATTTACATTGTATCAAATTAGACTAATTTCAACAAGTTTGTCTACGTAAACGTTCGTGCAGCCCGTACGTGTGATACATACACTGACAAAAAGCGTGTGTTCGGACCAACTTTAAGAAACATTACACGAATTTTTCACACGTATAATTCATCAGTTTCTCTCCGAGTAATATTCATCGTTTTATGATAAACACCACTTGGGGATAAACTGATAAATCGACAAAAAACTAATAAATCTATTAAGGAGAAGAAAATGGCGTTACAATTGCTCCGTCCTCTACATCAAAGATTATGCCAGTCTGCTTCTGACGGTTTAGGTTCGCCACCCGTCGTAGGCAGCCGGGCTGGTCAAAAATAAAAGAAAAAAAAACTTGAACATAGGTTTCGAAACTAAGAAGGCTTCCTTTATACCTTTTTCGGGTTCGGATAGATAGATTGAAATGAACAGTATGGGGTAGATATGGAGAGATATGGAGAAATATAGATAGATAGATTGATAGATAGATAGATAGATATGAAGAGAGTGAGATAGATAGATAAATAGACGGATAGAAATGAACAATGATATATATAGATAGATGGATAAATATGAGGAGACCAGGATAGATAGCTAGTTAGCTCGATAGAAATGAACAGAACGAGATAGATAGATAAATAGCTAGATGGATAAATATATGAAGAGACTGGGATAGATATATAGATTATGAACAGACTCAGATAAAAAGATAGAAATGATATGGATAGATAAAAAGAAAGAAAGAGATGGATAGATTGAGATAGATGGATAAACAGATAGATAAATCTGTTTCAGGCTTTCGACACTACTTTGTTCGTTTACTTTTATTACGTGACCTTTGTTCTACGCTTTCGAATTTGATCGTTTTGCCCGGATCTTTGACGTATGTGGTGCATAAAACATCGGTTTTAATGAGGTTCATGCAAGGACCAACTTTCACTTTCACTTTCACTTTGCCCACCATGCCCAGAGATATTTCCCGTTTCCCTTTTCCCTCTCGTTCCCTCAGCAGCAATCATGACGAATGCTCGCTGTTCAGCCAATCGAAATCGTTACTATTGAATGACGTCATTGTCAACAGAATGATTAGTGGTCCCCCGAAAGTGAAGCGAGGAAGCCGACCAAAGAATTGCCATGGGTAGATTCCAACTTTCCGTGCGTAAAATGGAGATAACTCCTATTCTGCTTCAAGTGAACAAAAGATCATCTCCCTTATCAAAGAAGAATAGAACTAAATATTTAGTGTGTATGATATGGCTGGAATATTTTCCTCAATATGCACAATCACGTCAGTTGCCTTTCATTGGTTAATTCCTAGTTTACGTGTGCAAAATGGAGATAACTCCTGTTAGCTTCTAAGTTGACTGAGTCTTATAAGCTCATCTCCCTAATGGAAGAGAATCAGAATTGAATGCATAAATTATATAATTATTGCTTTGAATAAATTTAATTGTTAAATTGTGTTTTCTTTTTTAAATTTGTGCGCCGTTTTCAACATATGATCTGCAAGTGTGTGAATCGTTTAAGGTTGGTATGGAAATAAAGGTGTTTTCATTTATTTTATTTGTACTTCGTTCAAAGCAATAACAATATAATATATTTATAATTTATACAGTTTTCCCTTTATAGGAGACATTATATTTGGTTTATTTTGAGTCTAACTGGATGTTATATCTTTTACGAACAGAAACTAGGAATGAACTGACGGATGGCAACTGTAGCGACTGAAATCTGTTTGGTCATATTCTTCAGCACTGAGCAAAGCAGAACGATTACCTACACGAACAGGTCTAGTTAGTCACTCAGTCGACCAACGTCTTTGGGCAGAATGCCATTTTCGAGTTAGCAATTGAACAAAATTGGAATTAGGAGTGATCAGTGAAAAAGTTACCTCTATTGCCTTAAATTGGGCGTTGATCTCTAAAAGAGTCTGAATTGAAATAACAAATAAACAAACACACCAACAAACAGACAAACACAAGAAAAAACAACAGAAAACAAACGTGAACCCTACCAGACACGGATTAGGGGGGTCAGTTTAAGGATTAATTACACAGTAAGTTGAATCTCCCTAATAAATGATTTCGGGGTAATTTTCTAAAAATCAGAAGACAAGTTGTCTCCAGCACTCCCAAGGTGCAGCCTGCACACATGACACATGCGTGCAAGCACATGCAGTCAGTAAGCCGAACTGGTGAGCAAAATCAGCAGAATCACTTAAAAACTGAAGAAATCTATGTTTTCAGTTTTGGTCGATGGTTTCTCAAATAACCTGGTAAATACTACGTAAGTGTTGATTGTGTAAGCTTCTCAGGTGAGCAGGATCAGATTGTCTACCACCCGGGCTGATCTTTATCGAGTTACTAACGTTGTCGGGAGATCATGACGGTTCTCGAAATGTAAATAAATAACAAGCTTTGTTGCATTAGGGTCTAAATCCCTTGCTTCATTAAAATTGAATTGGTAACAAACCTGAATCTATTTCTCCATACAATATCATTCCAAAATTAAGCATTCCATTCAAATTCCTTCATTAGTGTTTCCTGTAGATAGGATTTGCGAACTTTAGCAAAGCTAGTTGACCTGAGTTGGGCTTTAGAGGTGGGGGGGATTTCGTCATTAGTCTTTGTGTACGCCACTGTGTCATTATTATTCATGAATGGCGTTGCAGGTTTCTGGT